>CAXARA010001315.1:0-24628 GCA_963971135.1 Stenus bimaculatus
ATTTAAACAAAATTTACAATTTTTTATAGAGAAATAAAAAGTTTCTGCAGTTTTTGTGTATTTTTAAGAAAAACGTTTTTTTGGTATAATTTTAAAAATAATCGTCCGAAAAATTTTAAAACTACATTTCTAATTAGATTTCATGAAAATAAAATTATTTAAACAAAATTTACAGTTTTTTTATTAAGAAATAAAAAAGTTACAGCAGTTTTTGTTTGATTTTTAAGAAAAACGTTTTTTTGGTATAATTTTAAAAATAATCGACCGAAAAATTTTAAAACTACATTTCTAATTAGATTTCATGAAAATAAAATATATTAAACAAAATTTACATTTTTTTATAAAGAAATAAAAAAGTTACAGCAGTTTTTGTTTGATTTTTAAGAAAACGCATTATTTCTAAAAAATAACGTTTTTTTGATATAATTTTAAAAGTAATCGTCCGAAAAATTTTAAAACTACATTTCTAATTAGATTTCATGAAAATAAAATTATTTAAACAAAATTTACATTTTTTTATAAAGAAATAAAAAAGTTTCTGCAGTTTTTGTGTGATTTTTAAGAAAAACGTTTTTTTGGTATAATTTTAAAAATAATCGACCGAAAATTTTAAAACTACATTTCTAATTAGATTTCATGAAAATAAAATTATTTAAACAAAATTTACATTTTTTTATAAAGAAATAAAAAAGTTACAGCAGTTTTTGTTTGATTTTTAAGAAAAACGCATTATTTCTAAAAAATAACGTTTTTTTGATATAATTTTAAAAGTAATCGTCCGAAAAATTTTAAAACTACATTTCTAATTAGATTTCATGAAAATAAAATTATTTAAACAAAATTTACATTTTTTTATAAAGAAATAAAAAGTTTCTGCAGTTTTTGTGTGATTTTTAAGAAAAACGTTTTTTTGTTATAATTTTAAAAATAATCGACCGAAAATTTTAAACTACATTTCTAATTAGATTTCATGAAAATAAAATTATTTAAACAAAATTTACATTTTTTTATAAAGAAATAAAAAAGTTACAGCAGTTTTTGTTGATTTTTAAGAAAAACGCATTATTTCTAAAAAATAATGTTTTTTTGATATAATTTTAAAAGTAATCGTCCGAAAAATTTTAAAACTACATTTCTAATTAGATTTCATGAAAATAAAATTATTTAAACAAAATTTACATTTTTTTATAAGAAATAAAAAAGTTTCTGCAGTTTTTGTGTGGTTTTTAAGAAAAACGTTTTTTTGGTATAATTTTAAAAATGATCGACCGAAAAATTTTAAAACTACATTTCGAATTAGATTTCATGAAAATAAAATTATTTAAACAAAATTTACATTTTTTTATAAAGAAATAAAAAAGTTACAGCAGTTTTTGTTTGATTTTTAAGAAAAACGCATTATTTCTAAAAAATAACGTTTTTTTGATATAATTTTAAAAGTAATCGTCCGAAAAATTTTAAAACTACATTTCTAATTAGATTTCATGAAAATAATATTATTTAAACAAAATTTACATTTTTTTTTAAAGAAATAAAAAAGTTACAGCAGTTTTAGTTTGATTTTTAAGAAAAACGTTTTTTTGGTATAATTTTAAAAATAATCGACCGAAAAATTTTAAAACTACATTTCTAATTAGATTTCATGAAAATAAAATTATTTAAACAAAATTTACATTTTTTTATAAAGAAATAAAAAAGTTACAGCAGTTTTTGTTTGATTTTTAAGAAAAACGCATTATTTCTAAAAAATAACGTTTTTTTGATATAATTTTAAAAGTAATCGTCCGAAAAATTTTAAAACTACATTTCTAATTAGATTTCATGAAAATAATATTATTTAAACAAAATTTACATTTTTTTATAAAGAAATAAAAAAGTTACAGCAGTTTTTGTTTGATTTTTAAGAAAAACGCATTATTTCTAAAAAATAACGTTTTTTTGATATAATTTTAAAAGTAATCGTCCGAAAAATTTTAAAACTACATTTCTAATTAGATTTCATGAAAATAATATTATTTAAACAAAATTTACATTTTTTTATAAAGAAATAAAAAAGTTACAGCAGTTTTAGTTTGATTTTTAAGAAAAACGTTTTTTTGGTATAATTTTAAAAATAATCGACCGAAAAATTTTAAATATACATTTCTAATTAGATTTCATGAAAATAAAATTATTTAAACAAAATTTACATTTTTTTAAAAAGAAATAAAAAAGCTTCTGCAGTTTTTGTGTGATTTTTAAGAAAAACGTTTTTTTTGGTATAATTTTAAAAATAATCGACCGAAAAATTTTAAAACTACATTTCTAATTAGATTTCATGAAAATAAAATTATTTAAACAAAATTTACATTTTTTTATAAAGAAATAAAAAAGTTACAGCAGTTTTTGTTTGATTTTTAAGAAAAACGCATTATTTCTAAAAAATAACGTTTTTTTGATATAATTTTAAAAGTAATCGTCCGAAAAAAATTAAAACTACATTTCTAATTAGATTTCATGAAAATAAAATTATTTAAACAAAATTTACATTTTTTTATAAAGAAATAAAAAAGTTTCTGCAGTTTTTGTGTGATTTTTAAGAAAAACGTTTTTTTGGTATAATTTTAAAAATAATCGACCGAAAAATTTTAAAACTACATTTCTAATTAGATTTCATGAAAATAAAATTATTTAAACTAAATTTACATTTTTTTATAAAGAAATAAAAAAGTTACAGCAGTTTTTGTTTGATTTTTAAGAAAAACGCATTATTTCTAAAAAATAACGTTTTTTTGATATAATTTTAAAAATAATCGACCGAAAAATTTTAAAACTACATTTCTAATTAGATTTCATGAAAATAAAATTATTTAAACAAAATTTACATTTTTTTATAAAGAAATAAAAAAGTTACAGCAGTTTTAGTTTGATTTTTAAGAAAAACGCATTATTTCTAAAAAATAACGTTTTTTTGATATAATTTTAAAAGTAATCGTCCGAAAAATTTTAAAACTATATTACTAATTAGATTTCATGAAAATAATATTATTTAAACAAAATTTACATTTTTTTATAAAGAAATAAAAAAGTTTCTGCAGTTTTTGTGTGATTTTTAAGAAAAACGTTTTTTTGGTATAATTTTAAAAATAATCGACCGACAAATTTTAAAACTACTTTTCTAATTAGATTTCATGAAAATAAAATTATTTAAACAAAATTTACATTTTTTTATAAAGAAATAAAAAAGTTACAGCAGTTTTAGTTTGATTTTTAAGAAAAACGCATTATTTCTAAAAAATAACGTTTTTTTGATATAATTTTAAAAGTAATCGTCCGAAAAATTTTAAAACTACATTTCTAATTAGATTTCATGAAAATAAAATTATTTAAACAAAATTTACATTTTTTTATAAAGAAATAAAAAAGTTTCTGCAGTTTTTGTGTGATTTTTAAGAAAAACGTTTTTTGGTATAATTTTAAAAATAATCGACCGAAAAATTTTAAAACTACATTTCTAATTAGATTTCATGAAAATAAAATTATTTAAACAAAATTTACATTTTTTTATAAAGAAATAAAAAGGTTTCTGCAGTTTTTGTGTGATTTTTAAGAAAAAGGTTTTTTTGGTATAATTTTAAAAATAATCGACCGAAAAATTTTAAAACTACATTTCTAATTAGATTTCATGAAAATAAAATTATTTAAACAAAATTTACATTTTTTTATAAAGAAATAAAAAAGTTACAGCAGTTTTTGTTTCATTTTAAGAAAAACGCATTATTTCTAAAAATAACGTTTTTTTGATATAATTTTAAAAGTAATCGTCCGAAAAATTTTAAAACTACATTTCTAATTAGATTTCATGAAAATAAAATTATTTAAACAAAATTTACATTTTTTTATAAAGAAATAAAAAAGTTTCTGCAGTTTTTGTGTGATTTTTAAGAAAAACGTTTTTTTTGGTATAATTTTAAAAATAATCGACCGAAAAATTTTAAAACTACATTTCTAATTAGATTTCATGAAAATAAAATTATTTAAACAAAATTTACAATTTTTTATAAAGAAATAAAAAAGTTTCTGCAGTTTTTGTGTGATTTTTAAGAAAAACGTTTTTTTGGTATAATTTTAAAAATAATCGTCCGAAAAATTTTAAAACTACATTTCTAATTAGATTTCATGAAAATAAAATTATTTAAACAAAATTTACAGTTTTTTATTAAGAAATAAAAAAGTTACAGCAGTTTTTGTTTGATTTTTAAGAAAAACGTTTTTTTGGTATAATTTTAAAAATAATCGACCGAAAATTTTAAAACTACATTTCTAATTAGATTTCATGAAATAAAATTATTTAAACAAAATTTACATTTTTTTATAAAGAAATAAAAAAGTTACAGCAGTTTTTGTTTGATTTTTAAGAAAAACGCATTATTTCTAAAAAATAACGTTTTTTTGATATAATTTTAAAAGTAATCGTCCGAAAAATTTTAAAACTACATTTCTAATTAGATTTCATGAAAATAAAATTATTTAAACAAAATTTACATTTTTTTATAAAGAAATAAAAAAGTTTCCGCAGTTTTTGTGTGATTTTTAAGAAAAACGTTTTTTTGGTATAATTTTAAAAATAATCGACCGAAAAATTTTAAAACTACATTTCTAATTAGATTTCATGAAAATAAAATTATTTAAACAAAATTTACATTTTTTTATAAAGAAATAAAAAAGTTACAGCAGTTTTTGTTTGATTTTTAAGAAAAACGCATTATTTCTAAAAAATAACGTTTTTTTGATATAATTTTAAAAGTAATCGTCCGAAAAATTTTAAAACTACATTTCTAATTAGATTTCATGAAAATAAAATTATTTAAACAAAATTTACATTTTTTTATAAAGAAATAAAAAAGTTTCTGCAGTTTTTGTGTGATTTTTAAGAAAGACGTTTTTTTGGTATAATTTTAAAAATAATCGACCGAAAAATTTTAAAACTACATTTCTAATTAGATTTCATGAAAATAAAATTATTTAAACAAAATTTACATTTTTTTATAAAAAAATAAAAAAGTTACAGCAGTTTTGGTTTGATTTTTAAGAAAAACGCATTATTTCTAAAAAATAACGTTTTTTTGATATAATTTTAAAAGTAATCGTCCGAAAAATTTTAAAACTACATTTCTAATTAGATTTCATGAAAATAAAATTATTTAAACAAAATTTACATTTTTTTATAAAGAAATAAAAAGGTTTCTGCAGTTTTTGTGTGATTTTTAAGAAAAACGTTTTTTTGGTATAATTTTAAAAATAATCGACCGAAAAATTTTAAAACTACATTTCTAATTAGATTTCATGAAAATAAAATTATTTAAACAAAATTTACATTTTTTTATAAAGAAATAAAAAAGTTACAGCAGTTTTTGTTTGATTTTTAAGAAAAACGCATTATTTCTAAAAAATAACGTTTTTTTGATATAATTTTAAAAGTAATCGTCCGAAAAATTTTAAAACTACATTTCTAATTAGATTTCATGAAAATAAAATTATTTAAACAAAATTTACATTTTTTTATAAAGAAATAAAAAAGTTTCTGCAGTTTTTGTGTGATTTTTAAGAAAAAAGTTTTTTTGGTATAATTTTAAAAATAATCGACCGAAAAATTTTAAAACTACATTTCTAATTAGATTTCATGAAAATAAAATTATTTAAACAAAATTTACATTTTTTTATAAAGAAATAAAAAAGTTACAGCAGTTTTAGTTTGATTTTTAAGAAAAACGCATTATTTCTAAAAAATAACGTTTTTTTGATATAATTTTAAAAGTAATCGTCCGAAAAATTTTAAAACTACATTTCTAATTAGATTTCATGAAAATAATATTATTTAAACAAAATTTACATTTTTTTATAAAGAAATAAAAAAGTTTCTGCAGTTTTTGTGTGATTTTTAAGAAAAACGTTTTTTTGGTATAATTTTAAAAATAATCGACCGACAAATTTTAAAACTACTTTTCTAATTAGATTTCATGAAAATAAAATTATTTAAACAAAATTTACATTTTTTTATAAAGAAATAAAAAAGTTACAGCAGTTTTAGTTTGATTTTTAAGAAAAACGCATTATTTCTAAAAAATAACGTTTTTTTGATATAATTTTAAAAGTAATCGTCCGAAAAATTTTAAAACTACATTTCTAATTAGATTTCATGAAAATAAAATTATTTAAACAAAATTTACATTTTTTTATAAAGAAATAAAAAAATTTCTGCAGTTTTTGTGTGGTTTTTAAGAAAAACGTTTTTTTGGTATAATTTTAAAAATAATCGACCGAAAAATTTTAAAACTACATTTCTAATTAGATTTCATGAAAATAAAATTATTTAAACAAAATTTACATTTTTTTATAAAGAAATAAAAAAGTTACAGCAGTTTTAGTTTGATTTTTAAGAAAAACGCATTATTTCTAAAAAATAACGTTTTTTTGATATAATTTTAAAAGTAATCGTCCGAAAAATTTTAAAACTACATTTCTAATTAGATTTCATGAAAATAAAATTATTTAAACAAAATTTACATTTTTTTATAAAGAAATAAAAAAGTTCCTGCAGTTTTAGTTTGATTTTTAAGAAAAACGCATTATTTCTAAAAAATAACGTTTTTTGATATAATTTTAAAAGTAATCGTCCGAAAAATTTTAAAACTACATTTCTAATTAGATTTCATGAAAATAAAATTATTTAAACAAAATTTACATTTTTTTATAAAGAAATAAAAAAGTTTCTGCAGTTTTTGTGTGATTTTTAAGAAAAACGTTTTTTTGGTATAATTTTAAAAATAATCGACCGAAAAATTTTAAAACTACATTTCTAATTAGATTTCATGAAAATAAAATTATTTAAACAAAATTTACAATTTTTTATAAAGAAATAAAAAAGTTTCTGCAGTTTTTGTGTGATTTTTAAGAAAAACGTTTTTTTGGTATAATTTTAAAAATAATCGTCCGAAAAATTTTAAAACTACATTTCTAATTAGATTTCATGAAAATAAAATTATTTAAACAAAATTTACAGTTTTTTATTAAGAAATAAAAAAGTTACAGCAGTTTTTGTTTGATTTTTAAGAAAAACGTTTTTGTGGTATAATTTTAAAAATAATCGACCGAAAAATTTTAAAACTACATTTCTAATTAGATTTCATGAAAATAAAATTATTTAAACAAAATTTACATTTTTTTATAAAGAAATAAAAAAGTTACAGCAGTTTTTGTTTGATTTTTAAGAAAAACGCATTATTTCTAAAAAATAACGTTTTTTTGATATAATTTTAAAAGTAATCGTCCGAAAAATTTTAAAACTACATTTCTAATTAGATTTCATGAAAATAAAATTATTTAAACAAAATTTACATTTTTTTATAAAGAAATAAAAAAGTTTCCGCAGTTTTTGTGTGATTTTTAAGAAAAACGTTTTTTTGGTATAATTTTAAAAATAATCGACCGAAAAATTTTAAAACTACATTTCTAATTAGATTTCATGAAAATAAAATTATTTAAACAAAATTTACATTTTTTTATAAAGAAATAAAAAAGTTACAGCAGTTTTTGTTTGATTTTTAAGAAAAACGCATTATTTCTAAAAAATAACGTTTTTTTGATATAATTTTAAAAGTAATCGTCCGAAAAATTTTAAAACTACATTTCTAATTAGATTTCATGAAAATAAAATTATTTAAACAAAATTTACATTTTTTTATAAAGAAATAAAAAAGTTTCTGCAGTTTTTGTGTGATTTTTAAGAAAGACGTTTTTTTGGTATAATTTTAAAAATAATCGACCGAAAAATTTTAAAACTACATTTCTAATTAGATTTCATGAAAATAAAATTATTTAAACAAAATTTACAATTTTTTATAAAGAAATAAAAAAGTTTCTGCAGTTTTTGTGTGATTTTTAAGAAAAACGTTTTTTTGGTATAATTTTAAAAATAATCGTCCGAAAAATTTTAAAACTACATTTCTAATTAGATTTCATGAAAATAAAATTATTTAAACAAAATTTACAGTTTTTTATTAAGAAATAAAAAAGTTACAGCAGTTTTTGTTTGATTTTTAAGAAAAACGTTTTTTTGGTATAATTTTAAAAATAATCGACCGAAAAATTTTAAAACTACATTTCTAATTAGATTTCATGAAAATAAAATTATTTAAACAAAATTTACATTTTTTTATAAAGAAATAAAAAAGTTACAGCAGTTTTTGTTTGATTTTTAAGAAAAACGCATTATTTCTAAAAAATAACGTTTTTTTGATATAATTTTAAAAGTAATCGTCCGAAAAATTTTAAAACTACATTTCTAATTAGATTTCATGAAAATAAAATTATTTAAACAAAATTTACATTTTTTTATAAAGAAATAAAAAAGTTTCTGCAGTTTTTGTGTGATTTTTAAGAAAGACGTTTCTTTGGTATAATTTTAAAAATAATCGACCGAAAAATTTTAAAACTACATTTCTAATTAGATTTCATGAAAATAAAATTATTTAAATAAAATTTACATTTTTTTATAAAGAAATAAAAAAGTTACAGCAGTTTTGGTTTGATTTTTAAGAAAAACGCATTATTTCTAAAAAATAACGTTTTTTTGATATAATTTTAAAAGTAATCGTCCGAAAAATTTTAAAACTACATTTCTAATTAGATTTCATGAAAATAAAATTATTTAAACAAAATTTACATTTTTTTATAAAGAAATAAAAAAGTTTCTGCAGTTTTTGTGTGATTTTTAAGAAAAACGTTTTTTTGGTATAATTTTAAAAATAATCGACCGAAAAATTTTAAAACTACATTTCTAATTAGATTTCATGAAAATAAAATTATTTAAACAAAATTTACATTTTTTTATAAAGAAATAAAAAAGTTACAGCAGTTTTTGTTTGATTTTTAAGAAAAACGCATTATTTCTAAAAAATAACGTTTTTTTGATATAATTTTAAAAGTAATCGTCCGAAAAATTTTAAAACTACATTTCTAATTAAATTTCATGAAAATAAAATTATTTAAACAAAATTTACATTTTTTTATAAAGAAATAAAAAAGTTTCTGCAGTTTTTGTGTGATTTTTAAGAAAAACGTTTTTTTGGTATAATTTTAAAAATAATCGACCGAAAAATTTTAAAACTACATTTCTAATTAGATTTCATGAAAATAAAATTATTTAAACAAAATTTACATTTTTTTATAAAGAAATAAAAAAGTTACAGCAGTTTTAGTTTGATTTTTAAGAAAAACGCATTATTTCTAAAAAATAACGTTTTTTTGATATAATTTTAAAAGTAATCGTCCGAAAAATTTTAAAACTACATTTCTAATTAGATTTCATGAAAATAATATTATTTAAACAAAATTTACATTTTTTTATAAAGAAATAAAAAAGTTTCTGCAGTTTTTGTGTGATTTTTAAGAAAAACGTTTTTTTGGTATAATTTTAAAAATAATCGACCGACAAATTTTAAAACTACTTTTCTAATTAGATTTCATGAAAATAAAATTATTTAAACAAAATTTACATTTTTTTATAAAGAAATAAAAAAGTTACAGCAGTTTTAGTTTGATTTTTAAGAAAAACGCATTATTTCTAAAAAATAACGTTTTTTTGATATAATTTTAAAAGTAATCGTCCGAAAAATTTTAAAACTACATTTCTAATTACATTTCATGAAAATAAAATTATTTAAACAAAATTTACATTTTTTTATAAAGAAATAAAAAAGTTTCTGCAGTTTTTGTGTGATTTTCAAGAAAAACGTTTTTTTGGTATAATTTTAAAAATAATCGACCGAAAAATTTTAAAACTACATTTCTAATTAGATTTCATGAAAATAAAATTATTTAAACAAAATTTACATTTTTTTATAAAGAAATAAAAAAGTTACAGCAGTTTTAGTTTGATTTTTAAGAAAAACGCATTATTTCTAAAAAATAACGTTTTTTTGATATAATTTTAAAAGTAATCGTCCGAAAAATTTTAAAACTACATTTCTAATTAGATTTCATGAAAATAAAATTATTTAAACAAAATTTACATTTTTTTATAAAGAAATAAAAAAGTTACAGCAGTTTTTGTTTGATTTTTAAGAAAAACGCATTATTTCTAAAAAATAACGTTTTTTTGATATAATTTTAAAAGTAATCGTCCGAAAAAAATTAAAACTACATTTCTAATTAGATTTCATGAAAATAAAATTATTTAAATAAAATTTACATTTTTTTATAAAGAAATAAAAAAGTTTCTGCAGTTTTTGTGTGATTTTTAAGAAAAACGTTTTTTTGGTATAATTTTAAAAATAATCGACCGAAAAATTTTAAAACTACATTTCTAATTAGATTTCATGAAAATAAAATTATTTAAACTAAATTTACATTTTTTTATAAAGAAATAAAAAAGTTACAGCAGTTTTTGTTTGATTTTTAAGAAAAACGCATTATTTCTAAAAAATAACGTTTTTTTGATATAATTTTAAAAGTAATCGTCCGAAAAATTTTAAAACTACATTTCTAATTAGATTTCATGAAAATAAAATTATTTAAACAAAATTTACATTTTTTTATAAAGAAATAAAAAAGTTTCTGCAGTTTTTGTGTGATTTTTAAGAAAAACGTTTTTTTGGTATAATTTTAAAAATAATCGACCGAAAAATTTTAAAACTACATTTCTAATTAGATTTCATGAAAATAAAATTATTTAAACAAAATTTTCATTTTTTTATAAAGAAATAAAAAAGTTACAGCAGTTTTAGTTTGATTTTTAAGAAAAACGCATTATTTCTAAAAAATAACGTTTTTTTGATATAATTTTAAAAGTAATCGTCCGAAAAATTTTAAAACTACATTTCTAATTAGATTTCATGAAAATAATATTATTTAAACAAAATTTACATTTTTTTATAAAGAAATAAAAAAGTTTCTGCAGTTTTTGTGTGATTTTTAAGAAAAACGTTTTTTTGGTATAATTTTAAAAATAATCAACCGACAAATTTTAAAACTACTTTTCTAATTAGATTTCATGAAAATAAAATTATTTAAACAAAATTTACATTTTTTTATAAAGAAATAAAAAAGTTACAGCAGTTTTAGTTTGATTTTTAAGAAAAACGCATTATTTCTAAAAAATAACGTTTTTTTGATATAATTTTAAAAGTAATCGTCCGAAAAATTTTAAAACTACATTTCTAATTAGATTTCATGAAAATAAAATTATTTAAACAAAATTTACATTTTTTTTTAAAGAAATAAAAAAGTTACAGCAGTTTTAGTTTGATTTTTAAGAAAAACGTTTTTTTGGTATAATTTTAAAAATAATCGACCGAAAAATTTTAAAACTACATTTCTAATTAGATTTCATGAAAATAAAATTATTTAAACAAAATTTACATTTTTTTATCAAGAAATAAAAAAGTTACAGCAGTTTTTGTTTGATTTTTAAGAAAAACGCATTATTTCTAAAAAATAACGTTTTTTTGATATAATTTTAAAAGTAATCGTCCGAAAAATTTTAAAACTACATTTCTAATTAGATTTCATGAAAATAATATTATTTAAACAAAATTTACATTTTTTTATAAAGAAATAAAAAAGTTACAGCAGTTTTTGTTTGATTTTTAAGAAAAACGCATTATTTCTAAAAAATAACGTTTTTTTGATATAATTTTAAAAGTAATCGTCCGAAAAATTTTAAAACTACATTTCTAATTAGATTTCATGAAAATAATATTATTTAAACAAAATTTACATTTTTTTATAAAGAAATAAAAAAGTTACAGCAGTTTTAGTTTGATTTTTAAGAAAAACGTTTTTTTGGTATAATTTTAAAAATAATCGACCGAAAAATTTTAAATATACATTTCTAATTAGATTTCATGAAAATAAAATTATTTAAACAAAATTTACATTCTTTTAAAAAGAAATAAAAAAGTTTCTGCAGTTTTTGTGTGATTTTTAAGAAAAACGTTTTTTTTGGTATAATTTTAAAAATAATCGACCGAAAAATTTTAAAACTACATTTCTAATTAGATTTCATGAAAATAAAATTATTTAAACAAAATTTACATTTTTTTATAAAGAAATAAAAAAGTTACAGCAGTTTTTGTTTGATTTTTAAGAAAAACGCATTATTTCTAAAAAATAACGTTTTTTTGATATAATTTTAAAAGTAATCGTCCGAAAAATTTTAAAACTACATTTCTAATTAGATTTCATGAAAATAATATTATTTAAACAAAATTTACATTTTTTTATAAAGAAATAAAAAAGTTACAGCAGTTTTTGTTTGATTTTTAAGAAAAACGCATTATTTCTAAAAAATAACGTTTTTTTGATATAATTTTAAAAGTAATCGTCCGAAAAATTTTAAAACTACATTTCTAATTAGATTTCATGAAAATAATATTATTTAAACAAAATTTACATTTTTTTATAAAGAAATAAAAAAGTTACAGCAGTTTTAGTTTGATTTTTAAGAAAAACGTTTTTTTGGTATAATTTTAAAAATAATCGACCAAAAAATTTTAAAACTACATTTCTAATTAGATTTCATGAAAATAATATTATTTAAACAAAATTTACATTTTTTTATAAAGAAATAAAAAAGTTTCTGCAGTTTTTGTGTGATTTTTAAGAAAAACGTTTTTTTGGTATAATTTTAAAAATAATCAACCGACAAATTTTAAAACTACTTTTCTAATTAGATTTCATGAAAATAAAATTATTTAAACAAAATTTACATTTTTTTATAAAGAAATAAAAAAGTTACAGCAGTTTTAGTTTGATTTTTAAGAAAAACGCATTATTTCTAAAAAATAACGTTTTTTTGATATAATTTTAAAAGTAATCGTCCGAAAAATTTTAAAACTACATTTCTAATTAGATTTCATGAAAATAAAATTATTTAAACAAAATTTACATTTTTTTTTAAAGAAATAAAAAAGTTACAGCAGTTTTAGTTTGATTTTTAAGAAAAACGTTTTTTTGGTATAATTTTAAAAATAATCGACCGAAAAATTTTAAAACTACATTTCTAATTAGATTTCATGAAAATAAAATTATTTAAACAAAATTTACATTTTTTTATCAAGAAATAAAAAAGTTACAGCAGTTTTTGTTTGATTTTTAAGAAAAACGCATTATTTCTAAAAAATAACGTTTTTTTGATATAATTTTAAAAGTAATCGTCCGAAAAATTTTAAAACTACATTTCTAATTAGATTTCATGAAAATAATATTATTTAAACAAAATTTACATTTTTTTATAAAGAAATAAAAAAGTTACAGCAGTTTTTGTTTGATTTTTAAGAAAAACGCATTATTTCTAAAAAATAACGTTTTTTTGATATAATTTTAAAAGTAATCGTCCGAAAAATTTTAAAACTACATTTCTAATTAGATTTCATGAAAATAATATTATTTAAACAAAATTTACATTTTTTTATAAAGAAATAAAAAAGTTACAGCAGTTTTAGTTTGATTTTTAAGAAAAACGTTTTTTTGGTATAATTTTAAAAATAATCGACCGAAAAATTTTAAATATACATTTCTAATTAGATTTCATGAAAATAAAATTATTTAAACAAAATTTACATTCTTTTAAAAAGAAATAAAAAAGTTTCTGCAGTTTTTGTGTGATTTTTAAGAAAAACGTTTTTTTTTGGTATAATTTTAAAAATAATCGACCGAAAAATTTTAAAACTACATTTCTAATTAGATTTCATGAAAATAAAATTATTTAAACAAAATTTACATTTTTTTATAAAGAAATAAAAAAGTTACAGCAGTTTTTGTTTGATTTTTAAGAAAAACGCATTATTTCTAAAAAATAACGTTTTTTTGATATAATTTTAAAAGTAATCGTCCGAAAAATTTTAAAACTACATTTCTAATTAGATTTCATGAAAATAATATTATTTAAACAAAATTTACATTTTTTTATAAAGAAATAAAAAAGTTACAGCAGTTTTTGTTTGATTTTTAAGAAAAACGCATTATTTCTAAAAAATAACGTTTTTTTGATATAATTTTAAAAGTAATCGTCCGAAAAATTTTAAAACTACATTTCTAATTAGATTTCATGAAAATAATATTATTTAAACAAAATTTACATTTTTTTATAAAGAAATAAAAAAGTTACAGCAGTTTTAGTTTGATTTTTAAGAAAAACGTTTTTTTGGTATAATTTTAAAAATAATCGACCAAAAAATTTTAAAACTACATTTCTAATTAGATTTCATGAAAATAAAATTATTTAAACAAAATTTACAATTTTTTATAAAGAAATAAAAAAGTTTCTGCAGTTTTTGTGTGATTTTTAAGAAAAACGTTTTTTTGGTATAATTTTAAAAATAATCGTCCGAAAAATTTTAAAACTACATTTCTAATTAGATTTCATGAAAATAATATTATTTAAACAAAATTTACATTTTTTTATAAAGAAATAAAAAAGTTACAGCAGTTTTAGTTTGATTTTTAAGAAAAACGTTTTTTTGGTATAATTTTAAAAATAATCGACCGAAAAATTTTAAATATACATTTCTAATTAGATTTCATGAAAATAAAATTATTTAAACAAAATTTACATTCTTTTAAAAAGAAATAAAAAAGTTTCTGCAGTTTTTGTGTGATTTTTAAGAAAAACGTTTTTTTTGGTATAATTTTAAAAATAATCGACCGAAAAATTTTAAAACTACATTTCTAATTAGATTTCATGAAAATAAAATTATTTAAACAAAATTTACATTTTTTTATAAAGAAATAAAAAAGTTACAGCAGTTTTTGTTTGATTTTTAAGAAAAACGCATTATTTCTAAAAAATAACGTTTTTTTGATATAATTTTAAAAGTAATCGTCCGAAAAATTTTAAAACTACATTTCTAATTAGATTTCATGAAAATAATATTATTTAAACAAAATTTACATTTTTTTATAAAGAAATAAAAAAGTTACAGCAGTTTTTGTTTGATTTTTAAGAAAAACGCATTATTTCTAAAAAATAACGTTTTTTTGATATAATTTTAAAAGTAATCGTCCGAAAAATTTTAAAACTACATTTCTAATTAGATTTCATGAAAATAATATTATTTAAACAAAATTTACATTTTTTTATAAAGAAATAAAAAAGTTACAGCAGTTTTAGTTTGATTTTTAAGAAAAACGTTTTTTTGGTATAATTTTAAAAATAATCGACCAAAAAATT
The DNA here is from genome assembly GCA_963971135.1 of Stenus bimaculatus. Lineage (NCBI taxonomy): Eukaryota > Metazoa > Arthropoda > Insecta > Coleoptera > Staphylinidae > Stenus > Stenus bimaculatus. The sequence goes on from CAXARA010001315.1 coordinate 15,212, forward strand.
TTAAAACTACATTTCTAATTAGATTTCATGAAAATAAAATTATTTAAACAAAATTTACAATTTTTTATAAAGAAATAAAAAAGTTTCTGCAGTTTTTGTGTGATTTTTAAGAAAAACGTTTTTTTGGTATAATTTTAAAAATAATCGTCCGAAAAATTTTAAAACTACATTTCTAATTAGATTTCATGAAAATAAAATTATTTAAACAAAATTTACAGTTTTTTATTAAGAAATAAAAAAGTTACAGCAGTTTTTGTTTGATTTTTAAGAAAAACGTTTTTGTGGTATAATTTTAAAAATAATCGACCGAAAAATTTTAAAACTACATTTCTAATTAGATTTCATGAAAATAAAATTATTTAAACAAAATTTATATTTTTTTATAAAGAAATAAAAAAGTTACAGCAGTTTTTGTTTGATTTTTAAGAAAAACGCATTATTTCTAAAAAATAACGTTTTTTTGATATAATTTTAAAAGTAATCGTCCGAAAAATTTTAAAACTACATTTCTAATTAGATTTCATGAAAATAAAATTATTTAAACAAAATTTACAATTTTTTATAAAGAAATAAAAAAGTTTCTGCAGTTTTTGTGTGATTTTTAAGAAAAACGTTTTTTTGGTATAATTTTAAAAATAATCGTCCGAAAAATTTTAAAACTACATTTCTAATTAGATTTCATGAAAATAAAATTATTTAAACAAAATTTACAATTTTTTATAAAGAAATAAAAAAGTTTCTGCAGTTTTTGTGTGATTTTTAAGAAAAACGTTTTTTTGGTATAATTTTAAAAATAATCGTCCGAAAAATTTTAAAACTACATTTCTAATTAGATTTCATGAAAATAAAATTATTTAAACAAAATTTACAATTTTTTATAAAGAAATAAAAAAGTTACAGCAGTTTTTGTTTGATTTTTAAGAAAAACGCATTATTTCTAAAAAATAACGTTTTTTTGATATAATTTTAAAAGTAATCGTCCGAAAAATTTTAAAACTACATTTCTAATTAGATTTCATGAAAATAAAATTATTTAAACAAAATTTACATTTTTTTATAAAGAAATAAAAAAGTTTCTGCAGTTTTTGTGTGATTTTTAAGAAAGACGTTTTTTTGGTATAATTTTAAAAATAATCGTCCGAAAAATTTTAAAACTACATTTCTAATTAGATTTCATGAAAATAAAATTATTTAAACAAAATTTACAATTTTTTATAAAGAAATAAAAAAGTTACAGCAGTTTTTGTTTGATTTTTAAGAAAAACGCATTATTTCTAAAAAATAACGTTTTTTTGATATAATTTTAAAAGTAATCGTCCGAAAAATTTTAAAACTACATTTCTAATTAGATTTCATGAAAATAAAATTATTTAAACAAAATTTACATTTTTTTATAAAGAAATAAAAAAGTTTCTGCAGTTTTTGTGTGATTTTTAAGAAAGACGTTTTTTTGGTATAATTTTAAAAATAATCGACCGAAAAATTTTAAAACTACATTTCTAATTAGATTTCATGAAAATAAAATTATTTAAACAAAATTTACAATTTTTTATAAAGAAATAAAAAAGTTTCTGCAGTTTTTGTGTGATTTTTAAGAAAAACGTTTTTTTGGTATAATTTTAAAAATAATCGTCCGAAAAATTTTAAAACTACATTTCTAATTAGATTTCATGAAAATAAAATTATTTAAACAAAATTTACAGTTTTTTATTAAGAAATAAAAAAGTTACAGCAGTTTTTGTTTGATTTTTAAGAAAAACGTTTTTTTGGTATAATTTTAAAAATAATCGACCGAAAAATTTTAAAACTACATTTCTAATTAGATTTCATGAAAATAAAATTATTTAAACAAAATTTACATTTTTTTATAAAGAAATAAAAAAGTTACAGCAGTTTTTGTTTGATTTTTAAGAAAAACGCATTATTTCTAAAAAATAACGTTTTTTTGATATAATTTTAAAAGTAATCGTCCGAAAAATTTTAAAACTACATTTCTAATTAGATTTCATGAAAATAAAATTATTTAAACAAAATTTACATTTTTTTATAAAGAAATAAAAAAGTTTCTGCAGTTTTTGTGTGATTTTTAAGAAAGACGTTTCTTTGGTATAATTTTAAAAATAATCGACCGAAAAATTTTAAAACTACATTTCTAATTAGATTTCATGAAAATAAAATTATTTAAATAAAATTTACATTTTTTTATAAAGAAATAAAAAAGTTACAGCAGTTTTGGTTTGATTTTTAAGAAAAACGCATTATTTCTAAAAAATAACGTTTTTTTGATATAATTTTAAAAGTAATCGTCCGAAAAATTTTAAAACTACATTTCTAATTAGATTTCATGAAAATAAAATTATTTAAACAAAATTTACATTTTTTTATAAAGAAATAAAAAAGTTTCTGCAGTTTTTGTGTGATTTTTAAGAAAAACGTTTTTTTGGTATAATTTTAAAAATAATCGACCGAAAAATTTTAAAACTACATTTCTAATTAGATTTCATGAAAATAAAATTATTTAAACAAAATTTACATTTTTTTATAAAGAAATAAAAAAGTTACAGCAGTTTTTGTTTGATTTTTAAGAAAAACGCATTATTTCTAAAAAATAACGTTTTTTTGATATAATTTTAAAAGTAATCGTCCGAAAAATTTTAAAACTACATTTCTAATTAAATTTCATGAAAATAAAATTATTTAAACAAAATTTACATTTTTTTATAAAGAAATAAAAAAGTTTCTGCAGTTTTTGTGTGATTTTTAAGAAAAACGTTTTTTTGGTATAATTTTAAAAATAATCGACCGAAAAATTTTAAAACTACATTTCTAATTAGATTTCATGAAAATAAAATTATTTAAACAAAATTTACATTTTTTTATAAAGAAATAAAAAAGTTACAGCAGTTTTAGTTTGATTTTTAAGAAAAACGCATTATTTCTAAAAAATAACGTTTTTTTGATATAATTTTAAAAGTAATCGTCCGAAAAATTTTAAAACTACATTTCTAATTAGATTTCATGAAAATAATATTATTTAAACAAAATTTACATTTTTTTATAAAGAAATAAAAAAGTTTCTGCAGTTTTTGTGTGATTTTTAAGAAAAACGTTTTTTTGGTATAATTTTAAAAATAATCGACCGACAAATTTTAAAACTACTTTTCTAATTAGATTTCATGAAAATAAAATTATATAAACAAAATTTACATTTTTTTATAAAGAAATAAAAAAGTTACAGCAGTTTTAGTTTGATTTTTAAGAAAAACGCATTATTTCTAAAAAATAACGTTTTTTTGATATAATTTTAAAAGTAATCGTCCGAAAAATTTTAAAACTACATTTCTAATTACATTTCATGAAAATAAAATTATTTAAACAAAATTTACATTTTTTTATAAAGAAATAAAAAAGTTTCTGCAGTTTTTGTGTGATTTTCAAGAAAAACGTTTTTTTGGTATAATTTTAAAAATAATCGACCGAAAAATTTTAAAACTACATTTCTAATTAGATTTCATGAAAATAAAATTATTTAAACAAAATTTACATTTTTTTATAAAGAAATAAAAAAGTTACAGCAGTTTTAGTTTGATTTTTAAGAAAAACGCATTATTTCTAAAAAATAACGTTTTTTTGATATAATTTTAAAAGTAATCGTCCGAAAAATTTTAAAACTACATTTCTAATTAGATTTCATGAAAATAAAATTATTTAAACAAAATTTACATTTTTTTATAAAGAAATAAAAAAGTTACAGCAGTTTTTGTTTGATTTTTAAGAAAAACGCATTATTTCTAAAAAATAACGTTTTTTTGATATAATTTTAAAAGTAATCGTCCGAAAAAAATTAAAACTACATTTCTAATTAGATTTCATGAAAATAAAATTATTTAAATAAAATTTACATTTTTTTATAAAGAAATAAAAAAGTTTCTGCAGTTTTTGTGTGATTTTTAAGAAAAACGTTTTTTTGGTATAATTTTAAAAATAATCGACCGAAAAATTTTAAAACTACATTTCTAATTAGATTTCATGAAAATAAAATTATTTAAACTAAATTTACATTTTTTTATAAAGAAATAAAAAAGTTACAGCAGTTTTTGTTTGATTTTTAAGAAAAACGCATTATTTCTAAAAAATAACGTTTTTTTGATATAATTTTAAAAGTAATCGTCCGAAAAATTTTAAAACTACATTTCTAATTAGATTTCATGAAAATAAAATTATTTAAACAAAATTTACATTTTTTTATAAAGAAATAAAAAAGTTTCTGCAGTTTTTGTGTGATTTTTAAGAAAAACGTTTTTTTGGTATAATTTTAAAAATAATCGACCGAAAAATTTTAAAACTACATTTCTAATTAGATTTCATGAAAATAAAATTATTTAAACAAAATTTTCATTTTTTTATAAAGAAATAAAAAAGTTACAGCAGTTTTAGTTTGATTTTTAAGAAAAACGCATTATTTCTAAAAAATAACGTTTTTTTGATATAATTTTAAAAGTAATCGTCCGAAAAATTTTAAAACTACATTTCTAATTAGATTTCATGAAAATAATATTATTTAAACAAAATTTACATTTTTTTATAAAGAAATAAAAAAGTTTCTGCAGTTTTTGTGTGATTTTTAAGAAAAACGTTTTTTTGGTATAATTTTAAAAATAATCGACCGACAAATTTTAAAACTACTTTTCTAATTAGATTTCATGAAAATAAAATTATTTAAACAAAATTTACATTTTTTTATAAAGAAATAAAAAAGTTACAGCAGTTTTAGTTTGATTTTTAAGAAAAACGCATTATTTCTAAAAAATAACGTTTTTTTGATATAATTTTAAAAGTAATCGTCCTAAAAATTTTAAAACTACATTTCTAATTAGATTTCATGAAAATAAAATTATTTAAACAAAATTTACATTTTTTTTTAAAGAAATAAAAAAGTTACAGCAGTTTTAGTTTGATTTTTAAGAAAAACGTTTTTTTGGTATAATTTTAAAAATAATCGACCGAAAAATTTTAAAACTACATTTCTAATTAGATTTCATGAAAATAAAATTATTTAAACAAAATTTACATTTTTTTATAAAGAAATAAAAAAGTTACAGCAGTTTTTGTTTGATTTTTAAGAAAAACGCATTATTTCTAAAAAATAACGTTTTTTTGATATAATTTTAAAAGTAATCGTCCGAAAAATTTTAAAACTACATTTCTAATTAGATTTCATGAAAATAATATTATTTAAACAAAATTTACATTTTTTTATAAAGAAATAAAAAAGTTACAGCAGTTTTTGTTTGATTTTTAAGAAAAACGCATTATTTCTAAAAAATAACGTTTTTTTGATATAATTTTAAAAGTAATCGTCCGAAAAATTTTAAAACTACATTTCTAATTAGATTTCATGAAAATAATATTATTTAAACAAAATTTACATTTTTTTATAAAGAAATAAAAAAGTTACAGCAGTTTTAGTTTGATTTTTAAGAAAAACGTTTTTTTGGTATAATTTTAAAAATAATCGACCGAAAAATTTTAAATATACATTTCTAATTAGATTTCATGAAAATAAAATTATTTAAACAAAATTTACATTCTTTTAAAAAGAAATAAAAAAGTTTCTGCAGTTTTTGTGTGATTTTTAAGAAAAACGTTTTTTTTGGTATAATTTTAAAAATAATCGACCGAAAAATTTTAAAACTACATTTCTAATTAGATTTCATGAAAATAAAATTATTTAAACAAAATTTACATTTTTTTATAAAGAAATAAAAAAGTTACAGCAGTTTTTGTTTGATTTTTAAGAAAAACGCATTATTTCTAAAAAATAACGTTTTTTTGATATAATTTTAAAAGTAATCGTCCGAAAAAAATTAAAACTACATTTCTAATTAGATTTCATGAAAATAAAATTATTTAAACAAAATTTACATTTTTTTATAAAGAAATAAAAAAGTTTCTGCAGTTTTTGTGTGATTTTTAAGAAAAACGTTTTTTTGGTATAATTTTAAAAATAATCGACCGAAAAATTTTAAAACTACATTTCTAATTAGATTTCATGAAAATAAAATTATTTAAACTAAATTTACATTTTTTTATAAAGAAATAAAAAAGTTACAGCAGTTTTTGTTTGATTTTTAAGAAAAACGCATTATTTCTAAAAAATAACGTTTTTTTGATATAATTTTAAAAGTAATCGTCCGAAAAATTTTAAAACTACATTTCTAATTAGATTTCATGAAAATAAAATTATTTAAACAAAATTTACATTTTTTTATAAAGAAATAAAAAAGTTTCTGCAGTTTTTGTGTGATTTTTAAGAAAAACGTTTTTTTGGTATAATTTTAAAAATAATCGACCGAAAAATTTTAAAACTACATTTCTAATTAGATTTCATGAAAATAAAATTATTTAAACAAAATTTACATTTTTTTATAAAGAAATAAAAAAGTTACAGCAGTTTTAGTTTGATTTTTAAGAAAAACGCATTATTTCTAAAAAATAACGTTTTATTGATATAATTTTAAAAGTAATCGTCCGAAAAATTTTAAAACTACATTTCTAATTAGATTTCATGAAAATAATATTATTTAATCAAAATTTACATTTTTTTATAAGGAAATAAAAAAGTTTCTGCAGTTTTTGTGTGATTTTTAAGAAAAACGTTTTTTTGGTATAATTTTAAAAATAATCGACCGACAAATTTTAAAACTACTTTTCTAATTAGATTTCATGAAAATAAAATTATTTAAACAAAATTTACATTTTTTTATAAAGAAATAAAAAAGTTACAGCAGTTTTAGTTTGATTTTTAAGAAAAACGCATTATTTCTAAAAAATAACGTTTTTTTGATATAATTTTAAAAGTAATCGTCCGAAAAATTTTAAAACTACATTTCTAATTAGATTTCATGAAAATAAAATTATTTAAACAAAATTTACATTTTTTTATAAAGAAATAAAAAAGTTTCTGCAGTTTTTGTGTGATTTTTAAGAAAAACGTTTTTTTGGTATAATTTTAAAAATAATCGACCGAAAAATTTTAAAACTACATTTCTAATTAGATTTCATGAAAATAAAATTATTTAAACAAAATTTACATTTTTTTATAAAGAAATAAAAAAGTTACAGCAGTTTAAGTTTGATTTTTAAGAAAAACGCATTATTTCTAAAAAATAACGTTTTTTTGATATAATTTTAAAAGTAATCGTCCGAAAAATTTTAAAACTACATTTCTAATTAGATTTCATGAAAATAAAATTATTTAAACAAAATTTACATTTTTTTATAAAGAAATAAAAAAGTTCCTGCAGTTTTAGTTTGATTTTTAAGAAAAACGCATTATTTCTAAAAAATAACGTTTTTTTGATATAATTTTAAAAGTAATCGTCCGAAAAATTTTAAAACTACATTTCTAATTAGATTTCATGAAAATAAAATTATTTAAACAAAATTTACATTTTTTTATAAAGAAATAAAAAAGTTTCTGCAGTTTTTGTGTGATTTTTAAGAAAAACGTTTTTTTGGTATAATTTTAAAAATAATCGACCGAAAAATTTTAAAACTACATTTCTAATTAGATTTCATGAAAATAAAATTATTTAAACAAAATTTACAATTTTTTATAAAGAAATAAAAAAGTTTCTGCAGTTTTTGTGTGATTTTTAAGAAAAACGTTTTTTTGGTATAATTTTAAAAATAATCGTCCGAAAAATTTTAAAACTACATTTCTAATTAGATTTCATGAAAATAAAATTATTTAAACAAAATTTACAGTTTTTTATTAAGAAATAAAAAAGTTACAGCAGTTTTTGTTTGATTTTTAAGAAAAACGTTTTTTTGGTATAATTTTAAAAATAATCGACCGAAAAATTTTAAAACTACATTTCTAATTAGATTTCATGAAAATAAAATTATTTAAACAAAATTTACATTTTTTTATAAAGAAATAAAAAAGTTACAGCAGTTTTTGTTTGATTTTTAAGAAAAACGCATTATTTCTAAAAAATAACGTTTTTTTGATATAATTTTAAAAGTAATCGTCCGAAAAATTTTAAAACTACATTTCTAATTAGATTTCATGAAAATAAAATTATTTAAACAAAATTTACATTTTTTTATAAAGAAATAAAAAAGTTTCCGCAGTTTTTGTGTGATTTTTAAGAAAAACGTTTTTTTGGTATAATTTTAAAAATAATCGACCGAAAAATTTTAAAACTACATTTCTAATTAGATTTCATGAAAATAAAATTATTTAAACAAAATTTACATTTTTTTATAAAGAAATAAAAAAGTTACAGCAGTTTTTGTTTGATTTTTAAGAAAAACGCATTATTTCTAAAAAATAACGTTTTTTTGATATAATTTTAAAAGTAATCGTCCGAAAAATTTTAAAACTACATTTCTAATTAGATTTCATGTAAATAAAATTATTTAAACAAAATTTTTTTATAAAGAAATAAAAAAGTTTCTGCAGTTTTTGTGTGATTTTTAAGAAAGACGTTTTTTTGGTATAATTTTAAAAATAATCGACCGAAAAATTTTAAAACTACATTTCTAATTAGATTTCATGAAAATAAAATTATTTAAACAAAATTTACATTTTTTTATAAAAAAATAAAAAAGTTACAGCAGTTTTGGTTTGATTTTTAAGAAAAACGCATTATTTCTAAAAAAATAACGTTTTTTTGATATAATTTTAAAAGTAATCGTCCGAAAAATTTTAAAACTACATTTCTAATTAGATTTCATGAAAATAAAATTATTTAAACAAAATTTACATTTTTTTATAAAGAAATAAAAAGGTTTCTGCAGTTTTTGTGTGATTTTTAAGAAAAACGTTTTTTGGTATAATTTTAAAAATAATCGACCGAAAAATTTAAAACTACATTTCTAATTAGATTTCATGAAAATAAAATTATTTAAACAAAATTTACATTTTTTTATAAAGAAATAAAAAAGTTACAGCAGTTTTTGTTGATTTTTAAGAAAAACGCATTATTTCTAAAAAATACGTTTTTTTGATATAATTTTAAAGTAATCGTCCGAAAAATTTTAAAACTACATTTCTAATTAGATTTCATGAAAATAAAATTATTTAACAAAATTTACATTTTTTTATAAAGAAATAAAAAAGTTTCTGCAGTTTTTGTGTGATTTTTAAGAAAAACGTTTTTTTTGGTATAATTTTAAAAATAATCGACCGAAAAATTTTAAAACTACATTTCTAATTAGATTTCATGAAAATAAAATTACTTAAACAAAATTTACATTTTTTATAAAGAAATAAAAAAGTTACAGCAGTTTTAGTTTGATTTTTAAGAAAACGCATTATTTCTAAAAAATAACGTTTTTTTGATATAATTTTAAAAGTAATCGTCCGAAAATTTTAAAACTACATTTCTAATTAGATTTCATGAAAAT
>CAXARA010001316.1:0-24916 GCA_963971135.1 Stenus bimaculatus
TTTTTTTTTAGAAATAACGCGTTTTTCTTAAAAATCAAACAAAAACTGCTGTAACTTTTTTATTTCTTTATAAAAAAATGTAAATTTTGTTTAAATAATTTTATTTTCATGAAATCTAATTAGAAATGTAGTTTTAAAATTTTTCGGTCGATTATTTTTAAAATTATACCAAAAAAACGTTTTTCTTAAAAATCACACAAAAACTGCAGAAACTTTTTTATTTCTTTATAAAAAAATGTAAATTTTGTTTAAATAATTTTATTTTCATGAAATCTAATTAGAAATGTAGTTTTAAAATTTTTCGGACGATTACTTTTAAAATTATATCAAAAAAACGTTATTTTTTAGAAATAATGCGTTTTTCTTAAAAATCAAACAAAAACTGCTGTAACTTTTTTATTTCTTTATAAAAAAATGTAAATTTTGTTTAAATAATTTTATTTTCATGAAATCTAATTTGAAATGTAGTTTTAAAATTTTTCGGTCGATTATTTTTAAAATTATACCAAAAAAACGTTTTTCTTAAAAATCACACAAAAACTGCAGAAACTTTTTTATTTCTTTATAAAAAAATGTAAATTTTGTTTAAATAATTTTATTTTCATGAAATCTAATTAGAAATGTTGTTTTAAAATTTTTCGGACGATTACTTTTAAAATTATATCAAAAAAACGTTATTTTTTAAAAATAATGCGTTTTTCTTAAAAATCAAACAAAAACTGCTGTAACTTTTTTATTTCTTTATAAAAAAATGTAAATTTTGTTTAAATAATTTTATTTTCATGAAATCTAATTAGAAATGTAGTTTTAAAATTTTTCGGTCGATTATTTTTAAAATTATACCAAAAAAACGTTTTTCTTAAAAATCACACAAAAACTGCAGAAACTTTTTTATTTCTTTATAAAAAAATGTAAATTTTGTTTAAATAATTTTATTTTCATGAAATCTAATTAGAAATGTAGTTTTAAAATTTTTCGGACGATTACTTTTAAAATTATATCAAAAAAACGTTATTTTTTAAAAATAATGCGTTTTTCTTAAAAATCAAACAAAAACTGCTGTAACTTTTTTATTTCTTTATAAAAAAATGTAAATTTTGTTTAAATAATTTTATTTTCATGAAATCTAATTAGAAATGTAGTTTTAAAATTTTTCGGTCGATTATTTTTAAAATTATACCAAAAAAACGTTTTTCTTAAAAATCACACAAAAACTGCAGAAACTTTTTTATTTCTTTATAAAAAAATGTAAATTTTGTTTAAATAATTTTATTTTCATGAAATCTAATTAGAAATGTAGTTTTAAAATTTTTCTGTCTATTATTTTTGAAATTATACCAAAAAAACGTTATTTTTTAGAAATAACGCGTTTTTCTTAAAAATCAAACAAAAACTGCTGTAACTTTTTTATTTCTTTATAAAAAAATGTAAATTTTGTTTAAATAATTTTATTTTCATGAAATCTAATTAGAAATGTAGTTTTAAAATTTTTCGGACGATTACTTTTAAAATTATATCAAAAAAACGTTATTTTTTAGAAATAATGCGTTTTTCTTAAAAATCAAACAAAAACTGCTGTAACTTTTTTATTTCTTTATAAAAAAATGTAAATTTTGTTTAAATAATTTTATTTTCATGAAATCTAATTAGAAATGTAGTTTTAAAATTTTTCTGTCGATTATTTTTAAAATTATACCAAAAAAACGTTATTTTTTAGAAATAATGCGTTTTTCTTAAAAATCAAACAAAACTGCTGTAACTTTTTTATTTCTTTATAAAAAACTGTAAATTTTGTTTAAATAATTTTATTTTCATGAAATCTAATTAGAAATGTAGTTTTAAAATTTTTCGGACGGATATTTTTAAAATTATACCAAAAAAACGTTTTTCTTAAAAATCACACAAAAACTGCAGAAACTTTTTTATTTCTTTATAAAAAATTGTAAATTTTGTTTAAATCATTTTATTTTCATGAAATCTAATTAGAAATGTAGTTTTAAAATTTTTCGGTCGATTATTTTTAAAATTATAACAAAAAAACGTTTTTCTTAAAAATCACACAAAAACTGCAGAAACTTTTTTATTTCTTTATAAAAAAATGTAAATTTTGTTTAAATAATTTTATTTTCATGAAATCTAATTAGAAATGTAGTTTTAAAATTTTTCGGACGATTACTTTTAAAATTATATCAAAAAAACGTTATTTTTTAGAAATTATGCGTTTTTCTTAAAAATCAAACTAAAACTGCAGAAACTTTTTTATTTCTTTATAAAAAAATGTAAATTTTGTTTAAATAATTTAATTTTCATGAAATCTAATTAGAAATGTAGTTTTAAAATTTTTCGGTCGATTATTTTTAAAATTATACCAAAAAAACATTTTTCTTAAAAATCAAACAAAAACTGCTGTAACTTTTTTATTTCTTAATAAAAAACTGTAAATTTTGTTTAAATAATTTTATTTTCATGAAATCTAATTAGAAATGTAGTTTTAAAATTTTTCGGACGATTATTTTTAAAATTATACCAAAAAAACGTTTTTCTTAAAAATCACACAAAAACTGCAGAAACTTTTTTATTTCTTTATAAAAAATTGTAAATTTTGTTTAAATAATTTTATTTTCATGAAATCTAATTAGAAATATAGTTTTAAAATTTTTCGGTTGATTATTTTTAAAATTATACCAAAAAAACATTTTTCTTAAAAATCACACAAAAACTGCAGAAACTTTTTTATTTCTTTATAAAAAAATGTAAATTTTGTTTAAATAATATTATTTTCATGAAATCTAATTAGAAATGTAGTTTTAAAATTTTTCGGACGATTACTTTTAAAATTATATCAAAAAAACGTTATTTTTAGAAATAATGCGTTTTTCTTAAAAATCAAACAAAAACTGCTGTAACTTTTTTATTTCTTTATAAAAAAATGTAAATTTTGTTTAAATAATATTATTTTCATGAAATCTAATTAGAAATGTAGTTTTAGAATTTTTCGGACGATTACTTTTAAAATTATATCAAAAAAACGTTATTTTTTAGAAATAATGCGTTTTTCTTAAAAATCAAACAAAAACTGCTGTAACTTTTTTATTTCCTTATAAAAAAATGTAAATTTTGTTTAAATAATTTTATTTTCATGAAATCTAATTAGAAATGTAGTTTTAAAATTTTTCGATCGATTATTTTTAAAATTATACCAAAAAAACGTTTTTCTTAAAAATCAAACAAAAACTGCTGTAACTTTTTTATTTCTTAATAAAAAACTGTAAATTTTGTTTAAATAATTTTCTTTTCATGAAATCTAATTAGAAATGTAGTTTTAAAATTTTTCGGACGATTATTTTTAAAATTATACCAAAAAAACGTTTTTCTTAAAAATCACACAAAAACTGCAGAAACTTTTTTATTTCTTTATAAAAAATTGTAAATTTTGTTTAAATCATTTTATTTTCATGAAATCTAATTAGAAATGTAGTTTTAAAATTTTTCGGTCGATTATTTTTAAAATTATACCAAAAAAAACGTTTTTCTTAAAAATCACACAAAAACTGCAGAAACTTTTTTATTTCTTTATAAAAAAATGTAAATTTTGTTTAAATAATTTTATTTTCATGAAATCTAATTAGAAATGTAGTTTTAAAATTTTTCGGACGATTACTTTTAAAATTATATCAAAAAAACGTTATTTTTTAGAAATAATGCGTTTTTCTTAAAAATCAAACTAAAACTGCCGAAACTTTTTTATTTCTTTATAAAAAAATGTAAATTTTGTTTAAATAATTTTATTTTCATGAAATCTAATTAGAAATGTAGTTTTAAAATTTTTCGGACGATTACTTTTAAAATTATATCAAAAAAACGTTATTTTTTAGAAATAATGCGTTTTTCTTAAAAATCAAACAAAAACTGCTGTAACTTTTTTATTTCTTTATAAAAAAATGTAAATTTTGTTTAAATAATTTTATTTTCATGAAATCTAATTAGAAATGTAGTTTTAAAATTTTTCGGTCGATTATTTTTAAAATTATACCAAAAAAACATTTTTCTTAAAAATCAAACAAAAACTGCTGTAACTTTTTTATTTCTTAATAAAAAACTGTAAATTTTGTTTAAATAATTTTATTTTCATGAAATCTAATTAGAAATGTAGTTTTAAAATTTTTCGGACGATTATTTTTAAAATTATACCAAAAAAACGTTTTTCTTAAAAATCACACAAAAACTGCAGAAAATTTTTTATTTCTTTATAAAAAATTGTAAATTTTGTTTAAATAATTTTATTTTCATGAAATCTAATTAGAAATGTAGTTTTAAAATTTTTCGGACGATTACTTTTAAAATTATATCAAAAAAACGTTATTTTTTAGAAATAATGCGTTTTTCTTAAAAATCAAACTAAAACTGCTGTAACTTTTTTATTTCTTTATAAAAAAATGTAAATTTTGTTTAAATAATTTTATTTTCATGAAATCTAATTAGAAATGTAGTTTTAAAATTTTTCGGTCGATTATTTTTAAAATTATACCAAAAAAACGTTTTTCTTAAAAATCACACAAAAACTGCAGAAACTTTTTTATTTCTTTATAAAAAAATGTAAATTTTGTTTAAATAATTTTATTTTCATGAAATCTAATTAGAAATGTAGTTTTAAAATTTTTCGGTCGATTATTTTTAAAATTATACCAAAAAAACGTTTTTCTTAAAAATCACACAAAAACTGCAGAAACTTTTTATTTCTTTATAAAAAAATGTAAATTTTGTTTAAATAATTTTATTTTCATGAAATCTAATTAGAAATGTAGTTTTAAAATTTTTCGGTCGATTATTTTTAAAATTATACCAAAAAAACGTTTTTCTTAAAAATCACACAAAAACTGCAGAAACTTTTTATTTCTTTATAAAAAAATGTAAATTTTGTTTAAATAATATTATTTTCATGAAATCTAATTAGAAATGTAGTTTTAAAATTTTTCGGACGATTACTTTTAAAATTATATCAAAAAAACGTTATTTTTTAGAAATAATGCGTTTTTCTTAAAAATCAAACAAAAACTGCTGTAACTTTTTTATTTCTTTATAAAAAAATGTAAATTTTGTTTAAATAATATTATTTTCATGAAATCTAATTAGAAATGTAGTTTTAAAATTTTTCAGACGATTACTTTTAAAATTATATCAAAAAAACGTTATTTTTTAGAAATAATGCGTTTTTCTTAAAAATCAAACAAAAACTGCTGTAACTTTTTTATTTCTTTATAAAAAAATGTAAATTTTGTTTAAATAATATTATTTTCATGAAATCTAATTAGAAATGTAGTTTTAAAATTTTTCGGACGATTACTTTTAAAATTATATCAAAAAAACGTTATTTTTTAGAAATAATGCGTTTTTCTTAAAAATCAAACAAAAACTGCTGTAACTTTTTTATTTCTTTATAAAAAAATGTAAATTTTGTTTAAATAATTTTATTTTCATGAAATCTAATTAGAAATGTAGTTTTAAAATTTTTCGGTCGATTATTTTTAAAATTATACCAAAAAAACGTTTTTCTTAAAAATCAAACTAAAACTGCTGTAACTTTTTTATTTCTTTATAAAAAAATGTAAATTTTGTTTAAATAATATTATTTTCATTAAATCTAATTAGAAATGTAGTTTTAAAATTTTTCGGACGATTACTTTTAAAATTATATCAAACAAACGTTATTTTTTAGAAATAATGCGTTTTTCTTAAAAATCAAACAAAAACTGCTGTAACTTTTTTATTTCTTTATAAAAAAATGTAAATTTTGTTTAAATAATTTTATTTCCATGAAATCTAATTAGAAATGTAGTTTTAAAATTTTTCGGTCGATTATTTTTAAAATTATACCAAAAAAACGTTTTTCTTAAAAATCACACAAAAACTGCAGAAACTTTTTTTATTTCTTTATAAAAAAATGTAAATTTTGTTTAAATAATTTTATTTTCATGAAATCTAATTAGAAATGTAGTTTTAAAATTTTTCGGACGATTACTTTTAAAATTATATCAAAAAAACGTTATTTTTTAGAAATAATGCGTTTTTCTTAAAAATCAAACAAAAACTGCTGTAACTTTTTGATTTCTTATAAAAAAATGTAAATTTTGTTTAAATAATTTTATTTTCATGAAATCTAATTAGAAATGTAGTTTTAAAATTTTTCGGTCGATTATTTTTAAAATTATACCAAAAAAACGTTTTTCTTAAAAATCAAACTAAAACTGCTGTAACTTTTTTATTTCTTTATAAAAAAATGTAAATTTTGTTTAAATAATATTATTTTCATGAAATCTAATTAGAAATGTAGTTTTAAAATTTTTCGGACGTTTACTTTTAAAATTATATCAAAAAAACGTTATTTTTTAGAAATAATGCGTTTTTCTTAAAAATCAAACAAAAACTGCTGTAACGTTTTTATTTCTTTATAAAAAAATGTAAATTTTGTTTAAATAATTTTATTTTCATAAAATCTAATTAGAAATGTAGTTTTAAAATTTTTTGGTCGATTATTTTTAAAATTATACCAAAAAAACATTTTTCTTAAAAATCACACAAAAACTGCAGAAACTTTTTTATTTCTTTATAAAAAAATGTAAATTTTGTTTAAATAATTTTATTTTCATGAAATCTAATTAGAAATGTAGTTTTAAAATTTTTCTGTCTATTATTTTTTAAATTATACCAAAAAAACGTTATTTTTTAGAAATAATGCGTTTTTCTTAAAAATCAAACAAAAACTGCTGTAACTTTTTTATTTCTTTATAAAAAAATGTAAATTTTGTTTAAATAATATTATTTTCATGAAATCTAATTTGAAATGTAGTTTTAAAATTTTTCGGACGATTACTTTTAAAATTATATCAAAAAAACGTTATTTTTTAGAAATAATGCGTTTTTCTTAAAAATCAAACAAAAACTGCTGTAACTTTTTTATTTCTTTATAAAAAAATGTAAATTTTGTTTAAATAATATTATTTTCATGAAATCTAATTAGAAATGTAGTTTTAAAATTTTTCGGACGATTACTTTTAAAATTATATCAAACAAACGTTATTTTTTAGAAATAATGCGTTTTTCTTAAAAATCAAACAAAAACTGCTGTAACTTTTTTATTTCTTTATAAAAAAATGTAAATTTTGTTTAAATAATATTATTTTCATGAAATCTAATTAGAAATGTAGTTTTAAAATTTTTCGGTCGATTATTTTTAAAATTATACCAAAAAAACGTTTTTCTTAAAAATCAAACTAAAACTGCTGTAACTTTTTTATTTCTTTATAAAAAAATGTAAATTTTGTTTAAATAATATTATTTTCATGAAATCTAATTAGAAATGTAGTTTTAAAATTTTTCGGACGATTACTTTTAAAATTATATCAAAAAAACGTTATTTTTTAGAAATAATGCGTTTTTCTTAAAAATCAAACAAAAACTGCTGTAACTTTTTTATTTCTTTATAAAAAAATGTAAATTTTGTTTAAATAATTTTATTTTCATAAAATCTAATTAGAAATGTAGTTTTAAAATTTTTTGGTCGATTATTTTTAAAATTATACCAAAAAAACATTTTTCTTAAAAATCACACAAAAACTGCAGAAACTTTTTTATTTCTTTATAAAAAAATGTAAATTTTGTTTAAATAATTTTATTTTCATGAAATCTAATTAGAAATGTAGTTTTAAAATTTTTCTGTCTATTATTTTTTAAATTATACCAAAAAAACGTTATTTTTTAGAAATAATGCGTTTTTCTTAAAAATCAAACAAAAACTGCTGTAACTTTTTTATTTCTTTATAAAAAAATGTAAATTTTGTTTAAATAATATTATTTTCATGAAATCTAATTTGAAATGTAGTTTTAAAATTTTTCGGACGATTACTTTTAAAATTATATCAAAAAAACGTTATTTTTTAGAAATAATGCGTTTTTCTTAAAAATCAAACAAAAACTGCTGTAACTTTTTTATTTCTTTATAAAAAAATGTAAATTTTGTTTAAATAATATTATTTTCATGAAATCTAATTAGAAATGTAGTTTTAAAATTTTTCGGACGATTACTTTTAAAATTATATCAAACAAACGTTATTTTTTAGAAATAATGCGTTTTTCTTAAAAATCAAACAAAAACTGCTGTAACTTTTTTATTTCTTTATAAAAAAATGTAAATTTTGTTTAAATAATATTATTTTCATAAAATCTAATTAGAAATGTAGTTTTAAAATTTTTCGGTCGATTATTTTTAAAATTATACCAAAAAAACGTTTTTCTTAAAAATCACACAAAAACTGCAGAAACTTTTTTATTTCTTTATAAAAAAATGTAAATTTTGTTTAAATAATATTATTTTCATGAAATCTAATTTGAAATGTAGTTTTAAAATTTTTCGGACGATTACTTTTAAAATTATATCAAAAAAACGTTATTTTTTAGAAATAATGCGTTTTTCTTAAAAATCAAACAAAAACTGCTGTAACTTTTTTATTTCTTTATAAAAAAATGTAAATTTTGTTTAAATAATATTATTTTCATGAAATCTAATTAAAAATGTAGTTTTAAAATTTTTCGGATGATTACTTTTAAAATTATATCAAAAAAACGTTATTTTTTAGAAATAATGCGTTTTTCTTAAAAATCAAACAAAAACTGCTGTAACTTTTTTATTTCTTTATAAAAAAATGTAAATTTTGTTTAAATAATTTTATTTTCATGAAATCTAATTAGAAATGTAGTTTTAAAATTTTTCGGTCGATTATTTTTAAAATTATACCAAAAAAACGTTTTTCTTAAAAATCAAACTAAAACTGCTGTAACTTTTTTATTTCTTTATAAAAAAATGTAAATTTTGTTTAAATAATATTATTTTCATGAAATCTAATTAGAAATGTAGTTTTAAAATTTTTCGGACGATTACTTTTAAAATTATATCAAACAAACGTTATTTTTTAGAAATAATGCGTTTTTCTTAAAAATCAAACAAAAACTGCTGTAACTTTTTTATTTCTTTATAAAAAAATGTAAATTTTGTTTAAATAATTTTATTTCCATGAAATATAATTAGAAATGTAGTTTTAAAATTTTTCGGTCGATTATTTTTAAAATTATACCAAAAAAACGTTTTTCTTAAAAATCACACAAAAACTGCAGAAACTTTTTTATTTCTTTATAAAAAAATGTAAATTTTGTTTAAATAATTTTATTTTCATGAAATCTAATTAGAAATGTAGTTTTAAAATTTTTCGAACGATTACTTTTAAAATTATATCAAAAAAAACGTTATTTTTTAGAAATAATGCGTTTTTCTTAAAAATCAAACAAAAACTGCTGTAACTTTTTTATTTCTTTATAAAAAAATGTAAATTTTGTTTAAATAATTTTATTTTCATGAAATCTAATTAGAAATGTAGTTTTAAAATTTTTCGGTCGATTATTTTTAAAATTATACCAAAAAAACGTTTTTCTTAAAAATCAAACTAAAACTGCTGTAAATTTTTTATTTCTTTATAAATAAATGTAAATTTTGTTTAAATAATATTATTTTCATGAAATCTAATTAGAAATGTAGTTTTAAAATTTTTCGGACGATTACTTTTAAAATTATATCAAAAAAACGTTATTTTTTAGAAATAATGCGTTTTTCTTAAAAATCAAACAAAAACTGCTGTAACTTTTTTATTTCTTTATAAAAAAATGTAAATTTTGTTTAAATAATTTTATTTTCATAAAATCTAATTAGAAATGTAGTTTTAAAATTTTTCGGTCGATTATTTTTAAAATTATACCAAAAAAACGTTTTTCTTAAAAATCACACAAAAACTGCAGAAACTTTTTTATTTCTTTATAAAAAAATGTAAATTTTGTTTAAATAATTTTATTTTCATGAAATCTAATTAGAAATGTAGTTTTAAAATTTTTCTGTCTATTATTTTTGAAATTATACCAAAAAAACGTTATTTTTTAGAAATAATGCGTTTTTCTTAAAAATCAAACAAAAACTGCTGTAACTTTTTTATTTCTTTATAAAAAAATGTAAATTTTGTTTAAATAATTTTATTTTCATGAAATCTAATTAGAAATGTAGTTTTAAAATTTTTCGGTCGATTATTTTTAAAATTATACCAAAAAAACGTTTTTCTTAAAAATCAAACTAAAACTGCTGTAAATTTTTTATTTCTTTATAAAAAAATGTAAATTTTGTTTAAATAATATTATTTTCATGAAATCTAATTAGAAATGTAGTTTTAAAATTTTTCGGACGATTACTTTTAAAATTATATCAAAAAAACGTTATTTTTTAGAAATAATGCGTTTTTCTTAAAAATCAAACAAAAACTGCTGTAACTTTTTTATTTCTTTATAAAAAAATGTAAATTTTGTTTAAATAATATTATTTTCATGAAATCTAATTAGAAATGTAGTTTTAAAATTTTTCGGACGATTACTTTTAAAATTATATCAAACAAACGTTATTTTTTAGAAATAATGCGTTTTTCTTAAAAATCAAACAAAAACTGCTGTAACTTTTTTATTTCTTTATAAAAAAATGTAAATTTTGTTTAAATTATATTATTTTCATGAAATCTAATTAGAAATGTAGTTTTAAAATTTTTCGGTCGATTATTTTTAAAATTATACCAAAAAAACGTTTTTCTTAAAAATCACACAAAAACTGCAGAAACTTTTTTATTTCTTTATAAAAAAATGTAAATTTTGTTTAAATAATATTATTTTCATGAAATCTAATTTGAAATGTAGTTTTAAAATTTTTCGGACGATTACTTTTAAAATTATATCAAAAAAACGTTATTTTTTAGAAATAATGCGTTTTTCTTAAAAATCAAACAAAAACTGCTGTAACTTTTTTATTTCTTTATAAAAAAATGTAAATTTTGTTTAAATAATATTATTTTCATGAAATCTAATTAAAAATGTAGTTTTAAAATTTTTCGGATGTTTACTTTTAAAATTATATCAAAAAAACGTTATTTTTTAGAAATAATGCGTTTTTCTTAAAAATCAAACAAAAACTGCTGTAACTTTTTTATTTCTTTATAAAAAAATGTAAATTTTGTTTAAATAATTTTATTTTCATGAAATCTAATTAGAAATGTAGTTTTAAAATTTTTCGGTCGATTATTTTTAAAATTATACCAAAAAAACGTTTTTCTTAAAAATCAAACTAAAACTGCTGTAACTTTTTTATTTCTTTATAAAAAAATGTAAATTTTGTTTAAATAATATTATTTTCATGAAATCTAATTAGAAATGTAGTTTTAAAATTTTTCGGACGATTACTTTTAAAATTATATCAAACAAACGTTATTTTTTAGAAATAATGCGTTTTTCTTAAAAATCAAACAAAAACTGCTGTAACTTTTTTATTTCTTTATAAAAAAATGTAAATTTTGTTTAAATAATTTTATTTCCATGAAATCTAATTAGAAATGTAGTTTTAAAATTTTTCGGTCGATTATTTTTAAAATTATACCAAAAAAACGTTTTTCTTAAAAATCACACAAAAACTGCAGAAACTTTTTTATTTCTTTATAAAAAAATGTAAATTTTGTTTAAATAATTTTATTTTCATGAAATCTAATTAGAAATGTAGTTTTAAAATTTTTCGAACGATTACTTTTAAAATTATATCAAAAAAACGTTATTTTTTAGAAATAATGCGTTTTTCTTAAAAATCAAACAAAAACTGCTGTAACTTTTTTATTTCTTTATAAAAAAATGTAAATTTTGTTTAAATAATTTTATTTTCATGAAATCTAATTAGAAATGTAGTTTTAAAATTTTTCGGTCGATTATTTTTAAAATTATACCAAAAAAACGTTTTTCTTAAAAATCAAACTAAAACTGCTGTAAATTTTTTATTTCTTTATAAATAAATGTAAATTTTGTTTAAATAATATTATTTTCATGAAATCTAATTAGAAATGTAGTTTTAAAATTTTTCGGACGATTACTTTTAAAATTATATCAAAAAAACGTTATTTTTTAGAAATAATGCGTTTTTCTTAAAAATCAAACAAAAACTGCTGTAACTTTTTTATTTCTTTATAAAAAAATGTAAATTTTGTTTAAATAATTTTATTTTCATAAAATCTAATTAGAAATGTAGTTTTAAAATTTTTCGGTCGATTATTTTTAAAATTATACCAAAAAAACGTTTTTCTTAAAAATCACACAAAAACTGCAGAAACTTTTTTATTTCTTTATAAAAAAATGTAAATTTTGTTTAAATAATTTTATTTTCATGAAATCTAATTAGAAATGTAGTTTTAAAATTTTTCTGTCTATTATTTTTGAAATTATACCAAAAAAACGTTATTTTTTAGAAATAATGCGTTTTTCTTAAAAATCAAACAAAAACTGCTGTAACTTTTTTATTTCTTTATAAAAAAATGTAAATTTTGTTTAAATAATTTTATTTTCATGAAATCTAATTAGAAATGTAGTTTTAAAATTTTTCGGTCGATTATTTTTAAAATTATACCAAAAAAACGTTTTTCTTAAAAATCACACAAAAACTGCAGAAACTTTTTTATTTCTTTATGAAAAAATGTAAATTTTGTTTAAATAATTTTATTTTCATGAAATCTAATTATAAATGTAGTTTTAAAATTTTTCGGACGATTACTTTTAAAATTATATCAAAAAAACGTTATTTTTTAGAAATAATGCGTTTTTCTTAAAAATCAAACAAAAACTGCTGTAACTTTTTTATTTCTTTATAAAAAAATGTAAATTTTGTTTAAATAATTTTATTTTCATGAAATCTAATTAGAAATGTAGTTTTAAAATTTTTCGGTCGATTATTTTTAAAATTATACCAAAAAAACGTTTTTCTTAAAAATCAAACTAAAACTGCTGTAAATTTTTTATTTCTTTATAAAAAAATGTAAATTTTGTTTAAATAATATTATTTTCATGAAATCTAATTAGAAATGTAGTTTTAAAATTTTTCGGACGATTACTTTTAAAATTATATCAAAAAAACTTTATTTTTTAGAAATAATGCGTTCTTCTTAAAAATCAAACAAAAACTGCTGTAACTTTTTTATTTCTTTATAAAAAAATGTAAATTTTGTTTAAATAATTTTATTTTCATGAAATCCAATTAGAAATGTAGTTTTAAAATTTTTCGGTCGATTATTTTTAAAATTATACCAAAAAAACGTTTTTCTTAAAAATCAAACTAAAACTGCTGTAACTTTTTTATTTCTTTATAAAAAAATGTAAATTTTGTTTAAATAATATTATTTTCATGAAATCTAATTAAAAATGTAGTTTTAAAATTTTTCGGACGATTACTTTTAAAATTATATCAAAAAAACGTTATTTTTTAGGTATAATGCGTTTTTCTTAAAAATCAAACAAAAACTGCTGTAACTTTTTTATTTCTTTATAAAAAAATGTAAATTTTGTTTAAATAATTTTATTTTCATGAAATCTAATTAGAAATGTAGTTTTAAAATTTTTTGGTCGATTATTTTTAAAATTATACCAAAAAAACGTTTTTCTTAAAAATCACACAAAAACTGCAGAAACTTTTTTATTTCTTTATAAAAAAATGTAAATTTTGTTTAAATAATTTTATTTTCATGAAATCTAATTAGAAATGTAGTTTTAAAATTTTTCGGACGATTACTTTTAAAATTATATCAAAAAAACGTTATTTTTTAGAAATAATGCGTTTTTCTTAAAAATCAAACAAAAACTGCTGTAACTTTTTTATTTCTTTATAAAAAAATGTAAATTTTGTTTAAATAATTTTATTTTCATGAAATCTAATTAGAAATGTAGTTTTAAAATTTTTCGGTCGATTATTTTTAAAATTATACCAAAAAAACCTTTTTCTTAAAAATCAAACTAAAACTGCTGTAACTTTTTTATTTCTTTATAAAAAAATGTAAATTTTGTTTAAATAATATTATTTTCATGAAATCTAATTAGAAATGTAGTTTTAAAATTTTTCGGATGATTACTTTTAAAATTATATCAAAAAAACGTTATTTTTTTAGAAATAATGCGTTTTTCTTAAAAATCAAACAAAAACTGCTGTAACTTTTTTATTTCTTTATAAAAAAATGTAAATTTTGTTTAAATAATTTTATTTTCATGAAATCTAATTAGAAATGTAGTTTTAAAATTTTTCGGTCGATTATTTTTAAAATTATACCAAAAAAACGTTTTTCTTAAAAATCACACAAAAACTGCAGAAACTTTTTTATTTCTTTATAAAAAAATGTAAATTTTGTTTAAATAATTTTATTTTCATGAAATCTAATTAGAAATGTAGTTTTAAAATTTTTCGGACGATTACTTTTAAAATTATATCAAAAAAACTTTATTTTTTAGAATCAATGCGTTTTTCTTAAAAATCAAACAAAAACTGCTGTAACTTTTTTATTTCTTTATAAAAAAATGTAAATTTTGTTTAAATAATTTTATTTTCATGAAATCTAATTAGAAATGTAGTTTTAGAATTTTTCGGTCGATTATTTTTAAAATTATACCAAGAAAACGTTTTTCTTAAAAATCACACAAAAACTGCAGAAACTTTTTTATTTCTTTATAAAAAAATGTAAATTTTGTTTAAATAATTTTATTTTCATGAAATCTAATTAGAAATGTAGTTTTAAAATTTTTCGGTCGATTATTTTTAAAATTATACCAAAAAAACGTTTTTCTTAAAAATCACACAAAAACTGCAGAAACTTTTTTATTTCTTTATAAAAAAATGTAAATTTTGTTTAAATAATTTTATTTTCATGAAATCTAATTAGAAATGTAGTTTTAAAATTTTTCGGACGATTACTTTTAAAATTATATCAAAAAAAAGTTATTTTTTAGAAATAATGCGTTTTTCTTAAAAATCAAACAAAAACTGCTGTAACTTTTTTATTTCTTTATAAAAAAATGTAAATTTTGTTTAAATAATTTTATTTTCATGAAATCTAATTAGAAATGTAGTTTTAAAATTTTTCGGTCGATTATTTTTAAAATTATACCAAAAAAACGTTTTTCTTAAAAATCACACAAAAACTGCAGAAACTTTTTTATTTCTTTATAAAAAAATGTAAATTTTGTTTAAATAATTTTATTTTCATGAAATCTAATTAGAAATGTAGTTTTAAAATTTTTCGGACGATTACTTTTAAAATTATATCAAAAAAACGTTATTTTTTAGAAATAATGCGTTTTTCTTAAAAATCAAACAAAAACTGCTGTAACTTTTTTATTTCTTTATAAAAAAATGTAAATTTTGTTTAAATAATTTTATTTTCATGAAATCTAATTAGAAATGTAGTTTTAAAATTTTTCTGTCTATTATTTTTGAAATTATACCAAAAAAACGTTATTTTTTAGAAATAATGTGTTTTTCTTAAAAATCAAACAAAAACTGCTGTAACTTTTTTATTTCTTTGTAAAAAAATGTAAATTTTGTTTAAATAATTTTATTTTCATGAAATCTAATTAGAAATGTAGTTTTAAAATTTTTCTGTCGATTATTTTTAAAATTATACCAAAAAAACGTTATTTTTTAGAAATAATGCGTTTTTCTTAAAAATCAAACAAAAACTGCTGTAACTTTTTTATTTCTTTATAAAAAAATGTAAATTTTGTTTAAATAATTTTATTTTCATGAAATCTAATTAGAAATGTAGTTTTAAAATTTTTCGGTCGATTATTTTTAAAATTATACCAAAAAAACGTTTTTCTTAAAAATCACACAAAAACTGCAGAAACTTTTTTATTTCTTTATAAAAAAATGTAAATTTTGTTTAAATAATTTTATTTTCATGAAATCTAATTAGAAATGTAGTTTTAAAATTTTTCGGACGATTACTTTTAAAATTATATCAAAAAAACGTTATTTTTTAAAAATAATGCGTTTTTCTTAAAAATCAAACAAAAACTGCTGTAACTTTTTTATTTCTTTATAAAAAAATGTAAATTTTGTTTAAATAATTTTATTTTCATGAAATCTAATTAGAAATGTAGTTTTAAAATTTTTCGGTCGATTATTTTTAAAATTATACCAAAAAAACGTTTTTCTTAAAAATCACACAAAAACTGCAGAAACTTTTTTATTTCTTTATAAAAAAATGTAAATTTTGTTTAAATAATTTTATTTTCATGAAATCTAATTAGAAATGTAGTTTTAAAATTTTTCGGACGATTACTTTTAAAATTATATCAAAAAAAAGTTATTTTTTAGAAATAATGCGTTTTTCTTAAAAATCAAACAAAAACTGCTGTAACTTTTTTATTTCTTTATAAAAAAATGTAAATTTTGTTTAAATAATTTTATTTTCATGAAATCTAATTAGAAATGTAGTTTTAAAATTTTTCGGTCGATTATTTTTAAAATTATACCAAAAAAACGTTTTTCTTAAAAATCACACAAAAACTGCAGAAACTTTTTTATTTCTTTATAAAAAAATGTAAATTTTGTTTAAATAATTTTATTTTCATGAAATCTAAGTAGAAATGTAGTTTTAAAATTTTTCGGACGATTACTTTTAAAGTTATATCAAAAAAACGTTATTTTTTAGAAATAATGCGTTTTTCTTAAAAATCAAACAAAAACTGCTGTAACTTTTTTATTTCTTTATAAAAAAATGTAAATTTTGTTTAAATAATTTTATTTTCATGAAATCTAATTAGAAATGTAGTTTTAAAATTTTTCGGACGATTACTTTTAAAATTATATCAAAAAAACGTTATTTTTTAGAAATAATGCGTTTTTCTTAAAAATCAAACAAAAACTGCTGTAACTTTTTTATTTCTTTATAAAAAAATGTAAATTTTGTTTAAATAATTTTATTTTCATGAAATCTAATTAGAAATGTAGTTTTAAAATTTTTCGGTCGATTATTTTTAAAATTATACCAAAAAAACGTTTTTCTTAAAAATCAAACTAAAACTGCTGTAACTTTTTTATTTCTTTATAAAAAAATGTAAATTTTGTTTAAATAATATTATTTTCATGAAATCTAATTAGAAATGTAGTTTTAAAATTTTTCGGACGATTACTTTTAAAATTATATCAAAAAAACGTTATTTTTTTAGAAATAATGCGTTTTTCTTAAAAATCAAACAAAAACTGCTGTAACTTTTTTATTTCTTTATAAAAAAATGTAAATTTTGTTTAAATAATTTTATTTTCATGAAATCTAATTAGAAATGTAGTTTTAAAATTTTTCGGTCGATTATTTTTAAAATTATACCAAAAAAACGTTTTTCTTAAAAATCACACAAAAACTGCAGAAACTTTTTTATTTCTTTATAAAAAAATGTAAATTTTGTTTAAATAATTTTATTTTCATGAAATCTAATTAGAAATGTAGTTTTAAAATTTTTCGGACGATTACTTTTAAAATTATATCAAAAAAACTTTATTTTTTAGAAATAATGCGTTTTTCTTAAAAATCAAACAAAAACTGCTGTAACTTTTTTATTTCTTTATAAAAAAATGTAAATTTTGTTTAAATAATTTTATTTTCATGAAATCTAATTAGAAATGTAGTTTTAGAATTTTTCGGTCGATTATTTTTAAAATTATACCAAGAAAACGTTTTTCTTAAAAATCACACAAAAACTGCAGAAACTTTTTTATTTCTTTATAAAAAAATGTAAATTTTGTTTAAATAATTTTATTTTCATGAAATCTAATTAGAAATGTAGTTTTAAAATTTTTCGGTCGATTATTTTTAAAATTAAACCAAAAAAACGTTTTTCTTAAAAATCACACAAAAACTGCAGAAACTTTTTTATTTCTTTATAAAAAAATGTAAATTTTGTTTAAATAATTTTATTTTCATGAAATCTAATTAGAAATGTAGTTTTAAAATTTTTCGGACGATTACTTTTAAAATTATATAAAAAAAAATTATTTTTTAGAAATAATGCGTTTTTCTTAAAAATCAAACAAAAACTGCTGTAACTTTTTTATTTCTTTATAAAAAAATGTAAATTTTGTTTAAATAATTTTATTTTCATGAAATCTAATTAGAAATGTAGTTTTAAAATTTTTCGGTCGATTATTTTTAAAATTATACCAAAAAAACGTTTTTCTTAAAAATCACACAAAAACTGCAGAAACTTTTTTATTTCTTTATAAAAAAATGTAAATTTTGTTTAAATAATTTTATTTTCATGAAATCTAATTAGAAATGTAGTTTTAAAATTTTTCGGACGATTACTTTTAAAATTATATCAAAAAAACGTTATTTTTTAGAAATAATGCGTTTTTCTTAAAAATCAAACAAAAACTGCTGTAACTTTTTTATTTCTTTATAAAAAAATGTAAATTTTGTTTAAATAATTTTATTTTCATGAAATCTAATTAGAAATGTAGTTTTAAAATTTTTCTGTCTATTATTTTTGAAATTATACCAAAAAAACGTTATTTTTTAGAAATAATGTGTTTTTCTTAAAAATCAAACAAAAACTGCTGTAACTTTTTTATTTCTTTGTAAAAAAATGTAAATTTTGTTTAAATAATTTTATTTTCATGAAATCTAATTAGAAATGTAGTTTTAAAATTTTTCTGTCGATTATTTTTAAAATTATACCAAAAAAACGTTATTTTTTAGAAATAATGCGTTTTTCTTAAAAATCAAACAAAAACTGCTGTAACTTTTTTATTTCTTTATAAAAAAATGTAAATTTTGTTTAAATAATTTTATTTTCATGAAATCTAATTAGAAATGTAGTTTTAAAATTTTTCGGTCGATTATTTTTAAAATTATACCAAAAAAACGTTTTTCTTAAAAATCACACAAAAACTGCAGAAACTTTTTTATTTCTTTATAAAAAAATGTAAATTTTGTTTAAATAATTTTATTTTCATGAAATCTAATTAGAAATGTAGTTTTAAAATTTTTCGGACGATTACTTTTAAAATTATATCAAAAAAACGTTATTTTTTAAAAATAATGCGTTTTTCTTAAAAATCAAACAAAAACTGCTGTAACTTTTTTATTTCTTTATAAAAAAATGTAAATTTTGTTTAAATAATTTTATTTTCATGAAATCTAATTAGAAATGTAGTTTTAAAATTTTTCGGTCGATTATTTTTAAAATTATACCAAAAAAACGTTTTTCTTAAAAATCACACAAAAACTGCAGAAACTTTTTTATTTCTTTATAAAAAAATGTAAATTTTGTTTAAATAATTTTATTTTCATGAAATCTAATTAGAAATGTAGTTTTAAAATTTTTCGGACGATTACTTTTAAAATTATATCAAAAAAAAGTTATTTTTTAGAAATAATGCGTTTTTCTTAAAAATCAAACAAAAACTGCTGTAACTTTTTTATTTCTTTATAAAAAAATGTAAATTTTGTTTAAATAATTTTATTTTCATGAAATCTAATTAGAAATGTAGTTTTAAAATTTTTCGGTCGATTATTTTTAAAATTATACCAAAAAAACGTTTTTCTTAAAAATCACACAAAAACTGCAGAAACTTTTTTATTTCTTTATAAAAAAATGTAAATTTTGTTTAAATAATTTTATTTTCATGAAATCTAAGTAGAAATGTAGTTTTAAAATTTTTCGGACGATTACTTTAAAAATTATATCAAAAAAACGTTATTTTTTAGAAATAATGCGTTTTTCTTAAAAATCAAACAAAAACTGCTGTAACTTTTTTATTTCTTTATAAAAAAATGTAAATTTTGTTTAAATAATTTTATTTTCATGAAATCTAATTAGAAATGTAGTTTTAAAATTTTTCGGACGATTACTTTTAAAATTATATCAAAAAAACGTTATTTTTTAGAAATAATGCGTTTTTCTTAAAAATCAAACAAAAACTGCTGTAACTTTTTTATTTCTTTATAAAAAAATGTAAATTTTGTTTAAATAATTTTATTTTCATGAAATCTAATTAGAAATGTAGTTTTAAAATTTTTCTGTCGATTATTTTTAAAATTATACCAAAAAAACGTTATTTTTTAGAAATAATGCGTTTTTCTTAAAAATCAAACAAAAACTGCTGTAACTTTTTTATTTCTTTATAAAAAAATGTAAATTTTGTTTAAATAATTTTATTTTCATGAAATCTAATTAGAAATGTAGTTTTAAAATTTTCGGTCGATTATTTTTAAAATTATACCAAAAAAACGTTTTTCTTAAAAATCACACAAAAACTGCAGAAACTTTTTTATTTCTTTATAAAAAAATGTAAATTTTGTTTAAATAATTTTATTTTCATGAAATCTAATTAGAAATGTAGTTTTAAAATTTTTCGGACGATTACTTTTAAAATTATATCAAAAAAACGTTATTTTTTAGAAATAATGCGTTTTTCTTAAAAATCAAACTAAAACTGCAGAAACTTTTTTATTTCTTTATAAAAAAATGTAAATTTTGTTTAAATAATTTTATTTTCATGAAATCTAATTAGAAATGTAGTTTTAAAATTTTTCGGACGATTACTTTTAAAATTATATCAAAAAAACGTTATTTTTTAGAAATAATGCGTTTTTCTTAAAAATCAAACAAAAACTGCTGTAACTTTTTTATTTCTTTATAAAAAAATGTAAATTTTGTTTAAGTTATTTTATTTTCATGAAATCTAATTAGAAATGTAGTTTTAAAATTTTTCGGACGATTACTTTTAAAATTATATCAAAAAAACGTTATTTTTTAGAAATAATGCGTTTTTCTTAAAAATCAAACAAAAACTGCTGTAACATTTTTATTTCTTTATAAAAAAATGTAAATTTTGTTTAAATAATTTTATTTTCATGAAATCTAATTAGAAATGTAGTTTTAAAATTTTTCGGTCGATTATTTTTAAAATTATACCAAAAAAACGTTTTTCTTAAAAATCACACAAAAACTGCAGAAACTTTTTTATTTCTTTATAAAAAAATGTAAATTTTGTTTAAATAATTTTATTTTCATGAAATCTAAGTAGAAATGTAGTTTTAAAATTTTTCGGTCGATTATTTTTAAAATTATACCAAAAAAACGTTTTTCTTAAAAATCACACAAAAACTGCAGAAACTTTTTTATTTCTTTATAAAAAAATGTAAATTTTGTTTAAATAATTTTATTTTCATGAAATCTAATTAGAAATGTAGTTTTAAAATTTTTCGGACGATTACTTTTAAAATTATATCAAAAAAACGTTATTTTTTAGAAATAATGCGTTTTTCTTAAAAATCAAACAAAAACTGCTGTAACATTTTTATTTCTTTATAAAAAAATGTAAATTTTGTTTAAATAATTTTATTTTCATGAAATCTAATTAGAAATGTAGTTTTAAAATTTTTCGGTCGATTATTTTTAAAATTATACCAAAAAAACGTTTTTCTTAAAAATCACACAAAAACTGTAGAAACTTTTTTATTTCTTTATAAAAAAATGTAAATTTTGTTTAAATAATTTTATTTTCATGAAATCTAATTAGAAATGTAGTTTTAAAATTTTTCGGACGATTACTTTTAAAATTATATAAAAAAAACGTTATTTTTTAAAAATAATGCGTTTTTCTTAAAAATCAAACAAAAACTGCTGTAACTTTTTTATTTCTTTATAAAAAAATGTAAATTTTGTTTAAATAATTTTATTTTTATGAAATCTAATTAGAAATGTAGTTTTAAAATTTTTCGGTCGATTATTTTTAAAATTATACCAAAAAAACGTTTTTCTTAAAAATCACACAAAAACTGCAGAAACTTTTTTATTTCTTTATAAAAAAATGTAAATTTTGTTTAAATAATTTTATTTTCATGAAATCTAATTAGAAATGTAGTTTTAAAATTTTTCGGACGATTACTTTTAAAATTATATCAAAAAAACGTTATTTTTTAGAAATAATGCGTTTTTCTTAAAAATCAAACAAAAACTGCTGTAACTTTTTTATTTCTTTATAAAAAAATGTAAATTTTGTTTAAATAATTTTATTTTCATGAAATCTAATTAGAAATGTAGTTTTAAAATTTTTCGGTCGATTATTTTTAAAATTAAACCAAAAAAACGTTTTTCTTAAAAATCACACAAAAACTGCAGAAACTTTTTTATTTCTTTATAAAAAAATGTAAATTTTGTTTAAATAATTTTATTTTCATGAAATCTAATTAGAAATGTAGTTTTAAAATTTTTCTGTCTATTATTTTTGAAATTATACCAAAAAAACGTTATTTTTTAGAAATAATGCGTTTTTCTTAAAAATCAAACAAAAACTGCTGTAACTTTTTTATTTCTTTATAAAAAAATGTAAATTTTGTTTAAATAATTTTATTTTCATGAAATCTAATTAGAAATGTAGTTTTAAAATTTTTCTGTCGATTATTTTTAAAATTATACCAAAAAAACGTTATTTTTTAGAAATAATGCGTTTTTCTTAAAAATCAAACAAAAACTGCTGTAACTTTTTTATTTCTTTAGAAAAAAATGTAAATTTTGTTTAAATAATTTTATTTTCATGAAATCTAATTAGAAATGTAGTTTTAAAATTTTTCGGTCGATTATTTTTAAAATTATACCAAAAAAACTTTTTCTTAAAAATCAAACTAAAACTGCTGTAACTTTTTTATTTCTTTATAAAAAAATGTAAATTTTGTTTAAATAATTTTATTTTCATGAAATCTAATTAGAAATGTAGTTTCAAAATTTTTCGGACGATTACTTTTAAAATTATATCAAAAAAACGTTATTTTTTAGAAATAATGCGTTTTTCTTAAAAATCAAACAAAAACTGCTGTAACTTTTTTATTTCTTTATAAAAAAATGTAAATTTTGTTTAAATAATTTTATTTTCATGAAATCTAATTAGAAATGTAGTTTTAAAATTTTTCGGACGATTACTTTTAAAATTATATCAAAAAAACGTTATTTTTTAGAAATAATGCGTTTTTCTTAAAAATCAAACAAAAACTGCTGTAACTTTTTTATTTCTTTATAAAAAAATGTAAATTTTGTTTAAATAATTTTATTTTCATGAAATCTAATTAGAAATGTAGTTTTAAAATTTTTCGGTCGATTATTTTTAAAATTATACCAAAAAAACGTTTTTCTTAAAAATCACACAAAAACTGCAGAAACTTTTTTATTTCTTTATAAAAAAATGTAAATTTTGTTTAAATAATTTTATTTTCATGAAATCTAATTAGAAATGTAGTTTCAAAATTTTTCGGACGATTACTTTTAAAATTATATCAAAAAAACGTTATTTTTTAGAAATAATGCGTTTTTCTTAAAAATCAAACAAAAACTGCTGTAACTTTTTTATTTCTTTATAAAAAAATGTAAATTTTGTTTAAATAATTTTATTTTCATGAAATCTAATTAGAAATGTAGTTTTAAAATTTTTCGGTCGATTATTTTTAAAATTATACCAAAAAAACGTTTTTCTTAAAAATCAAACTAAAACTGCTGTAACTTTTTTATTTCTTTATAAAAAAATGTAAATTTTGTTTAAATAATTTTATTTTCATGAAATCTAATTAGAAATGTAGTTTTAAAATTTTTCGGTCGATTATTTTTAAAATTATACCAAAAAAACGTTTTTCTTAAAAATCACACAAAAACTGCAGAAACTTTTTTATTTCTTTATAAAAAAATGTAAATTTTGTTTAAATAATTTTATTTTCATGAAATCTAATTAGAAATGTAGTTTTAAAATTTTTCGGACGATTACTTTTAAAATTATATCAAAAAAAACGTTATTTTTTAGAAATAATGCGTTTTTCTTAAAAATCAAACAAAAACTGCTGTAACTTTTTTATTTCTTTATAAAAAAATGTAAATTTTGTTTAAATAATTTTATTTTCATGAAATCTAATTAGAAATGTAGTTTTAAAATTTTTCGGACGATTACTTTTAAAATTATATCAAAAAAACGTTATTTTTTAGAAATAATGCGTTTTTCTTAAAAATCAAACTAAAACTGCGGTAACTTTTTTATTTCTTTATAAAAAAATGTAAATTTTGTTTAAATAATTTTATTTTCATGAAATCTAATTAGAAATGTAGTTTTAAAATTTTTCGGTCGATTATTTTTAAAATTATACCAAAAAAAACGTTTTTCTTAAAAATCACACAAAAACTGCAGAAACTTTTTTATTTCTTTATAAAAAAATGTAAATTTTGTTTAAATAATTTTATTTTCATGAAATCTAATTAGAAATGTAGTTTTAAAATTTTTCGGACGATTACTTTTAAAATTATATCAAAAAAACGTTATTTTTTAGAAATAATGCGTTTTTCTTAAAAATCAAACAAAAACTGCTGTAACTTTTTTATTTCTTTATAAAAAAATGTAAATTTTGTTTAAATAATTTTATTTTCATGAAATCTAATTAGAAATGTAGTTTTAAAATTTTTCTGTCTATTATTTTTGAAATTATACCAAAAAAACGTTATTTTTTAGAAATAATGTGTTTTTCTTAAAAATCAAACAAAAACTGCTGTAACTTTTTTATTTCTTTGTAAAAAAATGTAAATTTTGTTTAAATAATTTTATTTTCATGAAATCTAATTAGAAATGTAGTTTTAAAATTTTTCTGTCGATTATTTTTAAAATTATACCAAAAAAACGTTATTTTTTAGAAATAATGCGTTTTTCTTAAAAATCAAACAAAAACTACTGTAACTTTTTTATTTCTTTATAAAAAAATGTAAATTTTGTTTAAATAATTTTATTTTCATGAAATCTAATTAGAAATGTAGTTTTAAAATTTTTCGGTCGATTATTTTTAAAATTATACCAAAAAAAACGTTTTTCTTAAAAATCACACAAAAACTGCAGAAACTTTTTTATTTCTTTATAAAAAAATGTAAATTTTGTTTAAATAATTTTATTTTCATGAAATCTAATTAGAAATGTAGTTTTAAAATTTTTCGGACGATTACTTTTAAAATTATA
>CAXARA010001317.1:0-31360 GCA_963971135.1 Stenus bimaculatus
CTTAAAAAATCAAACAAAAACTGCTGTAACTTTTTTATTTCTTTATAAAAAAATGTAAATTTTGTTTAAATAATTTTATTTCATGAAATCTAATTAGAAATGTAGTTTTAAAATTTTTCGGTCGATTATTTTTAAAATTATACCAAAAAAACGTTTTTCTTAAAAATCACACAAAAACTGCAAGAAACTTTTTATTTCTTTATAAAAAAATGTAAATTTTGTTTAAATAATATTATTTTCATGAAATCTAATTAGAAATGTAGTTTTAAAATTTTTCGGACGATTACTTTTAAAATTATATCAAAAAAACGTTATTTTTTAGAAATAATGCGTTTTTCTTAAAAATCAAACAAAAAACTGCTGTAACTTTTTTATTTCTTTATAAAAAAATGTAAATTTTGTTTAAATAATTTTATTTTCATGAAATCTAATTAGAAATGTAGTTTTAAAATTTTTCGGACGATTACTTTTAAAATTATATCAAAAAAACGTTATTTTTAGAAATAATGCGTTTTTCTTAAAAATCAAACAAAAACTGCTGTAACTTTTTTATTTCTTTATAAAAAATGTAAATTTTGTTTAAATAAATTTATTTTCATTGAAATCTAATTAGAAATGTAGTTTTAAAATTTTTCGAGTCGATTACTTTTAAAATTATACCAAAAAACGTTTTTCTTAAAATCAAACTAAAACTGCTGTAACTTTTTTATTTCTTTATAAAAAAATGTAAATTTTGTTTTAAATAATATTATTTTCATGAAATCTAATTAGAAATGTAGTTTTAAAATTTTTCGGACGATTACTTTTAAAATTATATCAAAAAAACGTTATTTTTAGAAATAATGCGTTTTTCTTAAAAATCAAACAAAAACTGCTGTAACTTTTTTATTTCTTTATAAAAAAATGTAAATTTTGTTTAAATAATATTATTTTCATGAAATCTAATTAGAAATGTAGTTTTAAATTTTTCGGACGATTACTTTTAAAATTATATCAAAAAAACGTAATTTTTTAGAAATAATGCGTTTTTCTTAAAAATCAAACAAAAACTGCTGTAACTTTTATATTTCTTTATAAAAAAATGTAAATTTTGTTTAAATAATTTTATTTTCATGAAATCTAATTAGAAATGTAGTTTTAAAAATTTTTCGGTCGATTATTTTTAAAATTATACCAAAAAAACATTTTCTTAAAAATCAAAC
Source organism: Stenus bimaculatus (assembly GCA_963971135.1). NCBI lineage: Eukaryota > Metazoa > Arthropoda > Insecta > Coleoptera > Staphylinidae > Stenus > Stenus bimaculatus. The sequence goes on from CAXARA010001317.1 coordinate 1,203, forward strand.
TAAAACTGCTGTAACTTTTTTATTTCTTATAAAAAAAATGTAAATTTTGTTTAAATAATATTATTTTCATGAAAATCTAATTAGAAATGTAGTTTAAAATTTTTCGGATGATTACTTTTAAAATTATATCAAAAAAACGTTATTTTTTAGAAATAATGCGTTTTTCTTAAAAATCAAACAAAAACTGCTGTAACTTTTTATATTTCTTTATAAAAAAATGTAAATTTTGTTTAAATAATTTTATTTTCATGAAATCTAATTAGAAATGTAGTTTAAAAATTTTCGGTCGATTATTTTTAAAATTATACCAAAAAAACGTTTTTCTTAAAAATCACACAAAAAACTGCAGAAACTTTTTTATTTTTTTATAAAAAAATGTAAATTTTGTTTAAATAATTTTATTTTCATGAAATCTAATTAGAAATGTAGTTTTAAAATTTTTCGGACGATTACTTTTAAAATTATATCAAAAAAACGTTATTTTTTAGAAATAATGGCGTTTTTCTTAAAAATCAAACAAAAACTGCTGTAACTTTTTTATTTCTTTATAAAAAGATGTAAATTTTGTTTAAATATTTTTATTTTCATGAAATCTAATTAGAAATGTAGTTTTAAAATTTTTCGGTCGATTATTTTTAAAATTATACCAAAAAAACGTTTTTCTTAAAAATCACACAAAAACTGCAGAAACTTTTTATTTCTTTATAAAAAATGTAAATTTTGTTTAAATAATTTTATTTCATGAAATCTAATTAGAAATGTAGTTTTAAAATTTTTCGGATGATTACTTTTAAAATTATATCAAAAAAACGTTATTTTTTAGAAATAATTGCGTTTCTTCTTAAAAATCAAACAAAAACTGCTGTAACTTTTTTATTTCTTTATAAAAAATGTAAATTTTGTTTTAAATAATTTTTATTTTCATGAATCTAATTAGAAATGTAGTTTTAAAATTTTTCGGTCGATTATTTTTAAAATTATACCAAAAAAACGTTTTTTCTTAAAAATCACACAAAAACTGCAGAAACTTTTTTATTTCTTTATAAAAAAATGTAATTTTGTTTAAATAATATTATTTTCATGAAATCTAATTAGAAATGTAGTTTTAAAATTTTTCGGACGATTACTTTAAAATTATATCAAAAAACGTTATTTTTTAGAAATAATGCGTTTTTCTTAAAATCAAACAAAAACTGCTGTAACTTTTTTATTTCTTTATAAAAAAAATGTAAATTTTGTTTAAATAATTTTATTTTCATGAAATCTAATTAGAAATGTAGTTTTAAAATTTTTCGGACGATTACTTTTAAAATTATATCAAAAAAAACGTTATTTTTTAGAAATAATGCGTTTTTCTTAAAAAATCAAACAAAAACTGCTGTAACTTTTTTATTTCTTTATAAAAAAAATGTAAATTTTGTTTAAATAAATTTATTTTCATGAAATCTAATTAGAAATGTAGTTTTAAAATTTTCGGTCGATTATTTTTAAAATTATACCAAAAAAAACGTTTTTCTTAAAAATCAAACTAAAACTGCTGTAACTTTTTTATTTCTTTATAAAAAAATGTAAATTTTGTTTAAATAATATTATTTTCATGAAATCTAATTAGAAATGTAGTTTTAAAATTTTTCGGACGATTACTTTTAAAATTATATCAAAAAAAAACGTTATTTTTTAGAAATAATGCGTTTTTCTTAAAAATCAAACAAAAACTGCTGTAACTTTTTTTATTTCTTTATAAAAAAATGTAAATTTTGTTTAAATAATATTATTTTCATGAAATCTAATTAGAAATGTAGTTTTAAAATTTTTCGGACGATTACTTTTAAAATTATATCAAAAAAACGTAATTTTTTAGAAATAATGCGTTTTTCTTAAAAATCAAACAAAAACTGCTGTAACTTTTATATTTCTTTATAAAAAAATGTAAATTTTGTTTAAATAATTTTATTTCATGAAATCTAATTAGAAATGTAGTTTTAAAATTTTTCGGTCGATTATTTTTAAATTATACCAAAAAAACATTTTTCTTAAAATCAAACTAAAACTGCTGTAACTTTTTTATTTCTTTATAAAAAAATGTAAATTTTGTTTAAATAATATTATTTTCATGAAATCTAATTAGAAATGTAGTTTTAAAATTTTTCGATGATTACTTTTAAAATTATATCAAAAAACGTTATTTTTTAGAAATAATGCGTTTTTCTTAAAAATCAAACAAAAACTGCTGTAACTTTTTTATTTCTTTATAAAAAAATGTAAATTTTGTTTAAATAATTTTATTTTCATGAAATCTAATTAGAAATGTAGTTTTAAAATTTTTCGGTCGATTATTTTTAAATTATACCAAAAAACGTTTTTCTTAAAATCACACAAAAACTGCAGAAACTTTTTTTATTTTTTTATAAAAAAATGTAAATTTTGTTTAAATAATTTTATTTTCATGAAATCTAATTAGAAATGTAGTTTTTAAAATTTTTCGGACGATTACTTTTAAAATTATATCAAAAAAACGTTATTTTTTAGAAATAATGCGTTTTTTCTTAAAAATCAAACAAAAACTGCTGTAACTTTTTTATTTCTTTATAAAAAGATGTAAATTTTGTTTAAATATTTTTATTTTCATGAAATCTAATTAGAAATGTAGTTTTAAATTTTTCGGTCGATTATTTTTAAAATTATACCAAAAAAACGTTTTTCTTAAAAATCACACAAAAACTGCAGAAACTTTTTTATTTCTTTATAAAAAAATGTAAATTTTGTTTAAATAATATTATTTTCATGAAATCTAATTAGAAATGTAGTTTTAAAATTTTTCGGGACGATTACTTTTAAAATTATATCAAAAAACGTTATTTTTTAGAAATAATGCGTTTTTCTTAAGAATCAAACAAAAACTGCTGTAATTTTTTTATTTCTTTATAAAAAAATGTAAATTTTGTTTAAATAATATTATTTTCATGAAATCTAATTAGAAATGTAGTTTTAAAATTTTTCGGACGATTACTTTTAAAATTATATCAAAAAAACGTTATTTTTTAGAAATAATGCGTTTTTCTTAAAAATCAAACAAAAACTGCTGTAACTTTTTTATTTCTTTATAAAAAAATGTAAATTTTGTTTAAATAATTTTATTTTCATGAAATCTAATTAGAAATGTAGTTTTAAAATTAATCGGTCGATTATTTTTAAAATTATACAAAAAAAAACGTTTTTCTTAAAAATGACACAAAAACTGCAGAAACTTTTTTATTTCTTTATAAAAAAATGTAAATTTTGTTTAAATAATATTATTTTCATGAAATCTAATTAGAAATGTAGTTTTAAAATTTTTCGGACGATTACTTTTAAAATTATATCAAAAAAAAACGTTATTTTTTAGAAATAATGCGTTTTTCTTAAAAATCAAACAAAAACTGCTGTAACTTTTTTATTTCTTTATAAAAAAATGTAAATTTTGTTTAAATAATTTTATTTTCATGAAATCTAATTAGAAATGTAGTTTTAAAATTTTTCGGTCGATTATTTTTAAAATTATACCAAAAAAACGTTTTTCTTAAAAATCAAACTAAAACTTGCTGTAACTTTTTTATTTCTTTATAAAAAAATGTAAATTTTGTTTAAATAATATTATTTTCATGAAATCTAATTAGAAATGGTAGTTTTAAAATTTTTCGGACGATTACTTTTAAAATTATATCAAAAAAACGTTATTTTTTAGAAATAATGCGTTTTTCTTAAAAATCAAACAAAAACTGCTGTAACTTTTTTATTTCTTTATAAAAAAATGTAAATTTTGTTAAATAATTTTATTTTCATGAAATCTAATTAGAAATGTAGTTTTAAAATTTTTCGGTCGATTATTTTAAAATTATACCAAAAAAAACGTTTTTCTTAAAAATCACACAAAAACTGCAGAAACTTTTTTATTTCTTTATAAAAAAATGTAAATTTTGTTTAAATAATATTATTTTCATGAAATCTAATTAGAAATGTAGTTTTAAAATTTTTTCGGACAATTACTTTTAAAATTATATCAAAAAAACGTTATTTTTTAGAAATAATGCGTTTTTCTTAAAAATCAAACAAAAACTGCTGTAACTTTTTTATTTCTTTATAAAAAAATGTAAATTTTGTTTAAATAATTTTATTTTCATGAAATCTAATTAGAAATGTAGTTTTAAAATTTTTCGGTCGATTATTTTTAAAATTATACCAAAAAAACGTTTTCTTAAAAATCAAACTAAAACTGCTGTAACTTTTTTATTTCTTTATAAAAAAATGTAAAATTTTGTTTAAATAATATTATTTTCATGAAATCTAATTAGAAATGTAGTTTTAAAATTTTTCGGACGATTACTTTTTAAAATTATATCAAAAAAACGTTATTTTTTAGAAATAATGCGTTTTTCTTAAAAATCAAACAAAAACTGCTGTAACTTTTTTATTTCTTTATAAAAAAAATGTAAATTTTGTTTAAATAATTTTATTTTCATGAAATCTAATTAGAAATGTAGTTTTAAAATTTTCGGTCGATTATTTTTAAAATTATACCAAAAAAACGTTTTTCTTAAAAATCAAACTAAAACTGCTGTAACTTTTTTATTTCTTTATAAAAAATGTAAATTTTGTTTAAATAATATTATTTTCATGAAATCTAATTAGAAATGTAGTTTTAAAATTTTTCGGACGATTACTTTTAAAATTATATCAAAAAAACGTTATTTTTTAGAAATAATGCGTTTTTCTTAAAAATCAAACAAAAACTTGCTGTAACTTTTTTATTTCTTTATAAAAAAAATGTAAATTTTGTTTAAATAATTTTATTTTCATGAAATCTAATTAGAAATGTAGTTTTAAAATTTTTCGGTCGATTATTTTTAAAATTATACCAAAAAAACGTTTTTCTTAAAAATCAAACTAAAACTGCTGTAACTTTTTTATTTCTTTATAAAAAAATGTAAATTTTGTTTAAATAATATTATTTTCATGAAATCTAATTAGAAATGTAGTTTTAAAATTTTTCGGACGATTACTTTTAAAATTATATCAAAAAAACGTTATTTTTTAGAAATAATGCGTTTTTCTTAAAAATCAAACAAAAACTGCTGTAACTTTTTTATTTCTTTATAAAAAAATGTAAATTTTGTTTAAATAATTTTATTTTCATGAAATCTAATTAGAAATGTAGTTTTAAAATTTTTCGGTCGATTATTTTTAAAATTATACCAAAAAAACGTTTTTCTTAAAAATCACACAAAAACTGCAGAAACTTTTTTATTTCTTTATAAAAAAATGTAAATTTTGTTTAAATAATATTATTTTCATGAAATCTAATTAGAAATGTAGTTTTAAAATTTTTCGGACGATTACTTTTAAAATTATATCAAAAAAACGTTATTTTTTAGAAATAATGCGTTTTTCTTAAAAATCAAACAAAAACTGCTGTAACTTTTTTATTTCTTTATAAAAAAATGTAAATTTTGTTTAAATAATTTTATTTTCATGAAATCTAATTAGAAATGTAGTTTTAAAATTTTTCGGTCGATTATTTTTAAAATTATACCAAAAAAACGTTTTTCTTAAAAATCAAACTAAAACTGCTGTAACTTTTTTATTTCTTTATAAAAAAATGTAAATTTTGTTTAAATAATATTATTTTCATGAAATCTAATTAGAAATGTAGTTTTAAAATTTTTCGGACGAATACTTTTAAAATTATATCAAAAAAACGTTATTTTTTAGAAATAATGCGTTTTTCTTAAAAATCAAACAAAAACTGCTGTAACTTTTTTATTTCTTTATAAAAAAATGTAAATTTTGTTTAAATAATTTTATTTTCATGAAATCTAATTAGAAATCTAGTTTTAAAATTTTTCGGTCGATTATTTTTAAAATTATACCAAAAAAACGTTTTTCTTAAAAATCAAACTAAAACTGCTGTAACTTTTTTATTTCTTTATAAAAAAATGTAAATTTTGTTTAAATAATATTATTTTCATGAAATCTAATTAGAAATGTAGTTTTAAAATTTTTCGGACGATTACTTTTAAAATTATATCAAAAAAACGTTATTTTTTAGAAATAATGCGTTTTTCTTAAAAATCAAACAAAAACTGCTGTAACTTTTTTATTTCTTTATAAAAAAATGTAAATTTTGTTTAAATAATTTTATTTTCATGAAATCTAATTAGAAATGTAGTTTTAAAATTTTTCGGTCGATTATTTTTAAAATTATACCAAAAAAACGTTTTTCTTAAAAATCAAACTAAAACTGCTGTAACTTTTTTATTTCTTTATAAAAAAATGTAAATTTTGTTTAAATAATATTATTTTCATGAAATCTAATTAGAAATGTAGTTTTAAAATTTTTCGGACGATTACTTTTAAAATTATATCAAAAAAACGTTATTTTTTAGAAATAATGCGTTTTTCTTAAAAATCAAACAAAAACTGCTGTAACTTTTTTATTTCTTTATAAAAAAATGTAAATTTTGTTTAAATAATTTTATTTTCATGAAATCTAATTAGAAATGTAGTTTTAAAATTTTTCGGTCGATTATTTTTAAAATTATACCAAAAAAACGTTTTTCTTAAAAATCACACAAAAACTGCAGAAACTTTTTTATTTCTTTATAAAAAAATGTAAATTTTGTTTAAATAATTTTATTTTCATGAAATCTAATTAGAAATGTAGTTTTAAAATTTTTCGGACGATTACTTTTAAAATTATATCAAAAAAACGTTATTTTTTAGAAATAATGCGTTTTTCTTAAAAATCAAACAAAAACTGCTGTAACTTTTTTATTTCTTTATAAAAAAATGTAAATTTTGTTTAAATAATTTTATTTTCATGAAATCTAATTAGAAATGTAGTTTTAAAATTTTTCGGTCGATTATTTTTAAAATTATACCAAAAAAACGTTTTTCTTAAAAATCAAACTAAAACTGCTGTAACTTTTTTATTTCTTTATAAAAAAATGTAAATTTTGTTTAAATAATATTATTTTCATGAAATCTAATTAGAAATGTAGTTTTAAAATTTTTCGGACGATTACTTTTAAAATTATATCAAAAAAACGTTATTTTTTAGAAATAATGCGTTTTTCTTAAAAATCAAACAAAAACTGCTGTAACTTTTTTATTTCTTTATAAAAAAATGTAAATTTTGTTTAAATAATTTTATTTTCATGAAATCTAATTAGAAATGTAGTTTTAAAATTTTTCGGTCGATTATTTTTAAAATTATACCAAAAAAACGTTTTTCTTAAAAATCAAACTAAAACTGCTGTAACTTTTTTATTTCTTTATAAAAAAATGTAAATTTTGTTTAAATAATATTATTTTCATGAAATCTAATTAGAAATGTAGTTTTAAAATTTTTCGGACGATTACTTTTAAAATTATATCAAAAAAACGTTATTTTTTAGAAATAATGCGTTTTTCTTAAAAATCAAACAAAAACTGCTGTAACTTTTTTATTTCTTTATAAAAAAATGTAAATTTTGTTTAAATAATTTTATTTTCATGAAATCTAATTAGAAATGTAGTTTTAAAATTTTTCGGTCGATTATTTTTAAAATTATACCAAAAAAACATTTTTCTTAAAAATCACACAAAAACTGCAGAAACTTTTTTATTTCTTTATAAAAAAATGTAAATTTTAATTAAATAATTTTATTTTCATGAAATCTAATTAGAAATGTAGTTTTAAAATTTTTCGGTCGATTATTTTTAAAATTATACCAAAAAAACGTTTTTCTTAAAAATCAAACTAAAACTGCTGTAACTTTTTTATTTCTTTATAAAAAAATGTAAATTTTGTTTAAATAATATTATTTTCATGAAATCTAATTAGAAATGTAGTTTTAAAATTTTTCGGACGATTACTTTTAAAATTATATCAAAAAAACGTTATTTTTTAGAAATAATGCGTTTTTCTTAAAAATCAAACAAAAACTGCTGTAACTTTTTTATTTCTTTATAAAAAAATGTAAATTTTGTTTAAATAATTTTATTTTCATGAAATCTAATTAGAAATGTAGTTTTAAAATTTTTCGGTCGATTATTTTTAAAATTATACCAAAAAAACGTTTTTCTTAAAAATCACACAAAAACTGCAGAAACTTTTTTATTTCTTTATAAAAAAATGTAAATTTTGTTTAAATAATTTTATTTTCATGAAATCTAATTAGAAATGTAGTTTTAAAATTTTTCGGACGATTACTTTTAAAATTATATCAAAAAAACGTTATTTTTTAGAAATAATGCGTTTTTCTTAAAAATCAAACAAAAACTTTTTTATTTCTTTATAAAAAAATGTAAATTTTGTTTAAATAATTTTATTTTCATTAAATCTAATTAGAAATGTAGTTTTAAAATTTTTCGGTCGATTATTTTTAAAATTATACCAAAAAAACGTTTTTCTTAAAAATCAAACTAAAACTGCTGTAACTTTTTTATTTCTTTATAAAAAAATGTAAATTTTGTTTAAATAATATTATTTTCATGAAATCTAATTAGAAATGTAGTTTTAAAATTTTTCGGACGATTACTTTTAAAATTATATCAAAAAAACGTTATTTTTTAGAAATAATGCGTTTTTCTTAAAAATCAAACAAAAACTGCTGTAACTTTTTTATTTCTTTATAAAAAAATGTAAATTTTGTTTAAATAATTTTATTTTCATGAAATCTAATTAGAAATGTAGTTTTAAAATTTTTCGGTCGATTATTTTTAAAATTATACCAAAAAAACGTTTTTCTTAAAAATCAAACTAAAACTGCTGTAACTTTTTTATTTCTTTATAAAAAAATGTAAATTTTGTTTAAATAATATTATTTTCATGAAATCTAATTAGAAATGTAGTTTTAAAATTTTTCGGACGATTACTTTTAAAATTATATCAAAAAAACGTTATTTTTTAGAAATAATGCGTTTTTCTTAAAAATCAAACAAAAACTGCTGTAACTTTTTTATTTCTTTATAAAAAAATGTAAATTTTGTTTAAATAATTTTATTTTCATGAAATCTAATTAGAAATGTAGTTTTAAAATTTTTCGGTCGATTATTTTTAAAATTATACCAAAAAAACATTTTTCTTAAAAATCACACAAAAACTGCAGAAACTTTTTTATTTCTTTATAAAAAAATGTAAATTTTAATTAAATAATTTTATTTTCATGAAATCTAATTAGAAATGTAGTTTTAAAATTTTTCGGACGATTACTTTTAAAATTATATCAAAAAAAACGTTATTTTTTAGAAATAATGCGTTTTTCTTAAAAATCAAACAAAAACTGCTGTAACTTTTTTATTTCTTTATAAAAAAATGTAAATTTTGTTTAAATAATTTTATTTTCATGAAATCTAATTAGAAATGTAGTTTTAAAATTTTTCGGTCGATTATTTTTAAAATTATACCAAAAAAACGTTTTTCTTAAAAATCAAACTAAAACTGCTATAACTTTTTTATTTCTTTATAAAAAAATGTAAATTTTGTTTAAATAATATTATTTTCATGAAATCTAATTAGAAATGTAGTTTTAAAATTTTTCGGACGATTACTTTTAAAATTATATCAAAAAAACGTTATTTTTTAGAAATAATGCGTTTTTCTTAAAAATCAAACAAAAACTGCTGTAACTTTTTTATTTCTTTATAAAAAAATGTAAATTTTGTTTAAATAATTTTATTTTCATGAAATCTAATTAGAAATGTAGTTTTAAAATTTTTCGGTCGATTATTTTTAAAATTATACCAAAAAAACGTTTTTCTTAAAAATCACACAAAAACTGCAGAAACTTTTTTATTTCTTTATAAAAAAATGTAAATTTTGTTTAAATAATTTTATTTTCATGAAATCTAATTAGAAATGTAGTTTTAAAATTTTTCGGACGATTACTTTTAAAATTATATCAAAAAAACGTTATTTTTTAGAAATAATGCGTTTTTCTTAAAAATCAAACAAAAACTGCTGTAACTTTTTTATTTCTTTATAAAAAAATGTAAATTTTGTTTAAATAATTTTATTTTCATGAAATCTAATTAGAAATGTAGTTTTAAAATTTTTCGGTCGATTATTTTTAAAATTATACCAAAAAAACGTTTTTCTTAAAAATCAAACTAAAACTGCTGTAACTTTTTTATTTCTTTATAAAAAAATGTAAATTTTGTTTAAATAATATTATTTTCATGAAATCTAATTAGAAATGTAGTTTTAAAATTTTTCGGACGATTACTTTTAAAATTATATCAAAAAAACGTTATTTTTTAGAAATAATGCGTTTTTCTTAAAAATCAAACAAAAACTGCTGTAACTTTTTTATTTCTTTATAAAAAAATGTAAATTTTGTTTAAATAATTTTATTTTCATGAAATCTAATTAGAAATGTAGTTTTAAAATTTTTCGGTCGATTATTTTTAAAATTATACCAAAAAAACGTTTTTCTTAAAAATCAAACTAAAACTGCTGTAACTTTTTTATTTCTTTATAAAAAAATGTAAATTTTGTTTAAATAATATTATTTTCATGAAATCTAATTAAAAATGTAGTTTTAAAATTTTTCGGACGATTACTTTTAAAATTATATCAAAAAAACGTTATTTTTTAGAAATAATGCGTTTTTCTTAAAAATCAAACAAAAACTGCTGTAACTTTTTTATTTCTTTATAAAAAAATGTAAATTTTGTTTAAATAATTTTATTTTCATGAAATCTAATTAGAAATGTAGTTTTAAAATTTTTCGGTCGATTATTTTTAAAATTATACCAAAAAAACATTTTTCTTAAAAATCACACAAAAACTGCAGAAACTTTTTTATTTCTTTATAAAAAAATGTAAATTTTAATTAAATAATTTTATTTTCATGAAATCTAATTAGAAATGTAGTTTTAAAATTTTTCGGACGATTACTTTTAAAATTATATCAAAAAAACGTTATTTTTTAGAAATAATGCGTTTTTCTTAAAAATCAAACAAAAACTGCTGTAACTTTTTTATTTCTTTATAAAAAAATGTAAATTTTGTTTAAATAATTTTATTTTCATGAAATCTAATTAGAAATGTAGTTTTAAAATTTTTCGGTCGATTATTTTTAAAATTATACCAAAAAAACGTTTTTCTTAAAAATCAAACTAAAACTGCTATAACTTTTTTATTTCTTTATAAAAAAATGTAAATTTTGTTTAAATAATATTATTTTCATGAAATCTAATTAGAAATGTAGTTTTAAAATTTTTCGGACGATTACTTTTAAAATTATATCAAAAAAACGTTATTTTTTAGAAATAATGCGTTTTTCTTAAAAATCAAACAAAAACTGCTGTAACTTTTTTATTTCTTTATAAAAAAATGTAAATTTTGTTTAAATAATTTTATTTTCATGAAATCTAATTAGAAATGTAGTTTTAAAATTTTTCGGTCGATTATTTTTAAAATTATACCAAAAAAACGTTTTTCTTAAAAATCACACAAAAACTGCAGAAACTTTTTTATTTCTTTATAAAAAAATGTAAATTTTGTTTAAATAATTTTATTTTCATGAAATCTAATTAGAAATGTAGTTTTAAAATTTTTCGGACGATTACTTTTAAAATTATATCAAAAAAACGTTATTTTTTAGAAATAATGCGTTTTTCTTAAAAATCAAACAAAAACTGCTGTAACTTTTTTATTTCTTTATAAAAAAATGTAAATTTTGTTTAAATAATTTTATTTTCATGAAATCTAATTAGAAATGTAGTTTTAAAATTTTTCGGTCGATTATTTTTAAAATTATACCAAAAAAACGTTTTTCTTAAAAATCACACAAAAACTGCAGAAACTTTTTTATTTCTTTATAAAAAAATGTAAATTTTGTTTAAATAATATTATTTTCATGAAATCTAATTAGAAATGTAGTTTTAAAATTTTTCGGACGATTACTTTTAAAATTATATCAAAAAAAACGTTATTTTTTAGAAATAATGCGTTTTTCTTAAAAATCAAACAAAAACTGCTGTAACTTTTTTATTTCTTTATAAAAAAATGTAAATTTTGTTTAAATAATTTTATTTTCATGAAATCTAATTAGAAATGTAGTTTTAAAATTTTTCGGTCGATTATTTTTAAAATTATACCAAAAAAACGTTTTTCTTAAAAATCAAACTAAAACTGCTGTAACTTTTTTATTTCTTTATAAAAAAATGTAAATTTTGTTTAAATAATATTATTTTCATGAAATCTAATTAGAAATGTAGTTTTAAAATTTTTCGGACGATTACTTTTAAAATTATATCAAAAAAACGTTATTTTTTAGAAATAATGCGTTTTTCTTAAAAATCAAAACAAAAACTGCTGTAACTTTTTTATTTCTTTATAAAAAAATGTAAATTTTGTTTAAATAATTTTATTTTCATGAAATCTAATTAGAAATGTAGTTTTAAAATTTTTCGGTCGATTATTTTTAAAATTATACCAAAAAAAACGTTTTTCTTAAAAATCACACAAAAACTGCAGAAACTTTTTTATTTCTTTATAAAAAAATGTAAATTTTGTTTAAATAATTTTATTTTCATGAAATCTAATTAGAAATGTAGTTTTAAAATTTTTCGGACGATTACTTTTAAAATTATATCAAAAAAACGTTATTTTTTAGAAATAATGCGTTTTTCTTAAAAATCAAACAAAAACTGCTGTAACTTTTTTATTTCTTTATAAAAAAATGTAAATTTTGTTTAAATAATTTTATTTTCATGAAATCTAATTAGAAATGTAGTTTTAAAATTTTTCGGTCGATTATTTTTAAAATTATACCAAAAAAAACGTTTTTCTTAAAAATCAAACTAAAACTGCTGTAACTTTTTTATTTCTTTATAAAAAAATGTAAATTTTGTTTAAATAATATTATTTTCATGAAATCTAATTAGAAATGTAGTTTAAAATTTTCGGACGATTACTTTTAAAATTATATAAAAAAAAAACGTTATTTTTTAGAAATAATGCGTTTTTCTTAAAAATCAAACAAAAACTGCTGTAACTTTTTTATTTTCTTTATAAAAAATGTAAATTTTGTTTAAATAATTTTATTTTCATGAAATCTAATTAGAATGTAGTTTTAAAATTTTTCGGGCGATTATTTTTAAAATTATACCAAAAAAAACGTTTTTCTTAAAAATCAAACTAAAACTGCTGTAACTTTTTTATTTCTTTATAAAAAAATGTAAATTTTGTTTAAATAATATTATTTTCATGAAATCTAATTAGAAATGTAGTTTTAAAATTTTTCGGACGATTACTTTTAAAATTATATCAAAAAAACGTTATTTTTTTAGAAATAATGCGTTTTTCTTAAAAATCAAACAAAAACTGCTGTAACTTTTTTATTTCTTTATAAAAAAATGTAAATTTTGTTTAAATAATTTTATTTTCATGATTATTTTTAAAATTATACCAAAAAAACGTTTTTCTTAAAAATCAAACTAAAACTGCTGTAACTTTTTTATTTCTTTATAAAAAAATGTAAATTTTGTTTAAATAATTTTATTTTCATGAAATCTAATTAGAAATGTAGTTTTAAAATTTTTCGGTCGATTATTTTTAAAATTATACCAAAAAAACGTTTTTCTTAAAAATCACACAAAAACTGCAGAAACTTTTTTATTTCTTTATAAAAAAATGTAAATTTTATTTAAATAATTTTATTTTTATGATTATTTTTAAAATTATACCAAAAAAACGTTTTTCTTAAAAATCAAACTAAAACTGCTGTAACTTTTTTATTTCTTTATAAAAAAATGTAAATTTTGTTTAAATAATTTTATTTTCATGAAATCTAATTAGAAATGTAGTTTTAAAATTTTTCGGACGATTACTTTTAAAATTATATCAAAAAAACGTTATTTTTTAGAAATAATGCGTTTTTCTTAAAAATCAAACAAAAACTGCTGTAACTTTTTTATTTCTTTATAAAAAAATGTAAATTTTGTTTAAATAATTTTATTTTCATGAAATCTAATTAGAAATGTAGTTTCAAAATTTTTCGGTCAATTATTTTTAAAATTATACCAAAAAAACGTTTTTCTTAAAAATCACACAAAAACTGCAGAAACTTTTTTATTTCTTTATAAAAAAATGTAAATTTTGTTTAAATAGTATTATTTTCATGAAATCTAATTAGAAATCTAGTTTTAAAATTTTTCGGATGATTACTTTTAAAATTATATCAAAAAAACGTTATTTTTTAGAAATAATGCGTTTTTCTTAAAAATCAAACAAAAACTGCTGTAACTTTTTTATTTCTTTATACAAAAATGTAAATTTTGTTTAAATAATTTTATTTTCATGAAATCTAATTAGAAATGTAGTTTTAAAATTTTTCGGTCGATTATTTTTAAAATTATACCAAAAAAAACGTTTTTCTTAAAAATCAAACTAAAACTGCTGTAACTTTTTTATTTCTTTATAAAAAAATGTAAATTTTGTTTAAATAATATTATTTTCATGAAATCTAATTAGAAATGTAGTTTTAAAATTTTTCGGACGATTACTTTTAAAATTATATCAAAAAAACGTTATTTTTTAGAAATAATGCGTTTTTCTTAAAAATCAAACAAAAACTGCTGTAACTTTTTTATTTCTTTATAAAAAAATGTAAATTTTGTTTAAATAATTTTATTTTCATGAAATCTAATTAGAAATGTAGTTTTAAAATTTTTCGGTCGATTATTTTTAAAATTATACCAATAAAACGTTTTTCTTAAAAATCACACAAAAACTGCAGAAACTTTTTTATTTCTTTATAAAAAAATGTAAATTTTGTTTAAATAATTTTATTTTCATGAAATCTAATTAGAAATGTAGTTTTAAAATTTTTCGGACGATTACTTTTAAAATTATATCAAAAAAACGTTATTTTTTAGAAATAATGCGTTTTTCTTAAAAATCAAACAAAAACTGCTGTAACTTTTTTATTTCTTTATAAAAAAATGTAAATTTTGTTTAAATAATTTTATTTTCATGAAATCTAATTAGAAATGTAGCTTTAAAATTTTTCGGTCGATTATTTTTAAAATTATACCACAAAAACGTTTTTCTTAAAAATCACACAAAAACTGCAGAAACTTTTTTATTTCTTTATAAAAAAATGTAAATTTTGTTTAAATAATATTATTTTCATGAAATCTAATTAGAAATGTAGTTTTAAAATTTTTCGGACGATTACTTTTAAAATTATATCAAAAAAACGTTATTTTTTAGAAATAATGCGTTTTTCTTAAAAATCAAACAAAAACTGCTGTAACTTTTTTATTTCTTTATAAAAAAATGTAAATTTTGTTTAAATAATTTTATTTTCATGAAATCTAATTAGAAATGTAGTTTTAAAATTTTTCGGTCGATTATTTTTAAAATTATACCAAAAAAACGTTTTTCTTAAAAATCAAACTAAAACTGCTGTAACTTTTTTATTTCTTTATAAAAAAATGTAAATTTTGTTTAAATAATATTATTTTCATGAAATCTAATTAGAAATGTAGTTTTAAAATTTTTCGGACGATTACTTTTAAAATTATATCAAAAAAACGTTATTTTTTAGAAATAATGCGTTTTTCTTAAAAATCAAACAAAAACTGCTGTAACTTTTTTATTTCTTTATAAAAAAATGTAAATTTTGTTTAAATAATTTTATTTTCATGAAATCTAATTAGAAATGTAGTTTTAAAATTTTTCGGTCGATTATTTTTAAAATTATACCAAAAAAACGTTTTTCTTAAAAATCACACAAAAACTGCAGAAACTTTTTTATTTCTTTATAAAAAAATGTAAATTTTGTTTAAATAATATTATTTTCATGAAATCTAATTAGAAATGTAGTTTTAAAATTTTTCGGACGATTACTTTTAAAATTATATCAAAAAAACGTTATTTTTTAGAAATAATGCGTTTTTCTTAAAAATCAAACAAAAACTGCTGTAACTTTTTTATTTCTTTATAAAAAAATGTAAATTTTGTTTAAATAATATTATTTTCATGAAATCTAATTAGAAATGTAGTTTTAAAATTTTTCGGACGATTACTTTTAAAATTATATCAAAAAAACGTTATTTTTTAGAAATAATGCGTTTTTCTTAAAAATCAAACAAAAACTGCTGTAACTTTTTTATTTCTTTATAAAAAAATGTAAATTTTGTTTAAATAATTTTATTTTCATGAAATCTAATTAGAAATGTAGTTTTAAAATTTTTCGGTCGATTATTTTTAAAATTATACCAAAAAAACGTTTTTCTTAAAAATCAAACTAAAACTGCTGTAACTTTTTTATTTCTTTATAAAAAAATGTAAATTTTGTTTAAATAATATTATTTTCATGAAATCTAATTAGAAATGTAGTTTTAAAATTTTTCGGACGATTACTTTTAAAATTATATCAAAAAAACGTTATTTTTTAGAAATAATGCGTTTTTCTTAAAAATCAAACAAAAACTGCTGTAACTTTTTTATTTCTTTATAAAAAAATGTAAATTTTGTTTAAATAATTTTATTTTCATAAAATCTAATTAGAAATGTAGTTTTAAAATTTTTCGGTCGATTATTTTTAAAATTATACCAAAAAAACGTTTTTCTTAAAAATCAAACTAAAACTGCTGTAACTTTTTTATTTCTTTATAAAAAAAAGGAAATTTTGTTTAAATAATATTATTTTCATGAAATCTAATTAGAAATGTAGTTTTAAAATTTTTCGGACGATTACTTTTAAAATTATATCAAAAAAACGTTATTTTTTAGAAATAATGCGTTTTTCTTAAAAATCAAACAAAAACTGCTGTAACTTTTTTATTTCTTTATAAAAAAATGTAAATTTTGTTTAAATAATTTTATTTTCATGAAATCTAATTAGAAATGTAGTTTTAAAATTTTTCGGTCGATTATTTTTAAAATTATACCAAAAAAACGTTTTTCTTAAAAATCAAACTAAAACTGCTGTAACTTTTTTATTTCTTTATAAAAAAATGTAAATTTTGTTTAAATAATATTATTTTCATGAAATCTAATTAGAAATGTAGTTTTAAAATTTTTCGGACGATTACTTTTAAAATTATATCAAAAAAACGTTATTTTTTAGAAATAATGCGTTTTTCTTAAAAATCAAACAAAAACTGCTGTAACTTTTTTATTTCTTTATAAAAAAATGTAAATTTTGTTTAAATAATTTTATTTTCATGAAATCTAATTAGAAATGTAGTTTTAAAATTTTTCGGTCGATTATTTTTAAAATTATACCAAAAAAACGTTTTTCTTAAAAATCACACAAAAACTGCAGAAACTTTTTTATTTCTATATAAAAAAATGTAAATTTTGTTTAAATAATATTATTTTCATGAAATCTAATTAGAAATGTAGTTTTAAAATTTTTCGGACGATTACTTTTAAAATTATATCAAAAAAACGTTATTTTTTAGAAATAATGCGTTTTTCTTAAAAATCAAACAAAAACTGCTGTAACTTTTTTATTTCTTTATAAAAAAATGTAAATTTTGTTTAAATAATTTTATTTTCATGAAATCTAATTAGAAATGTAGTTTTAAAATTTTTCGGTCGATTATTTTTAAAATTATACCAAAAAAACGTTTTTCTTAAAAATCACACAAAAACTGCAGAAACTTTTTTATTTCTTTATAAAAAAATGTAAATTTTGTTTAAATAATATTATTTTCATGAAATCTAATTAGAAATGTAGTTTTAAAATTTTTCGGACGATTACTTTTAAAATTATATCAAAAAAACGTTATTTTTTAGAAATAATGCGTTTTTCTTAAAAATCAAACAAAAACTGCTGTAACTTTTTTATTTCTTTATAAAAAAATGTAAATTTTGTTTAAATAATATTATTTTCATGAAATCTAATTAGAAATGTAGTTTTAAAATTTTTCGGACGATTACTTTTAAAATTATATCAAAAAAACGTTATTTTTTAGAAATAATGCGTTTTTCTTAAAAATCAAACAAAAACTGCTGTAACTTTTTTATTTCTTTATAAAAAAATGTAAATTTTGTTTAAATAATTTTATTTTCATGAAATCTAATTAGAAATGTAGTTTTAAAATTTTTCGGTCGATTATTTTTAAAATTATACCAAAAAAACGTTTTTCTTAAAAATCAAACTAAAACTGCTGTAACTTTTTTATTTCTTTATAAAAAAATGTAAATTTTGTTTAAATAATATTATTTTCATGAAATCTAATTAGAAATGTAGTTTTAAAATTTTTCGGACGATTACTTTTAAAATTATATCAAAAAAACGTTATTTTTTAGAAATAATGCGTTTTTCTTAAAAATCAAACAAAAACTGCTGTAACTTTTTTATTTCTTTATAAAAAAATGTAAATTTTGTTTAAATAATTTTATTTTCATGAAATCTAATTAGAAATGTAGTTTTAAAATTTTTCGGTCGATTATTTTTAAAATTATACCAAAAAAACGTTTTTCTTAAAAATCACACAAAAACTGCAGAAACTTTTTTATTTCTTTATAAAAAAATGTAAATTTTGTTTAAATAATTTTATTTTCATGAAATCTAATTAGAAATGTAGTTTTAAAATTTTTCGGACGATTACTTTTAAAATTATATCAAAAAAACGTTATTTTTTAGAAATAATGCGTTTTTCTTAAAAATCAAACAAAAACTGCTGTAACTTTTTTATTTCTTTATAAAAAAATGTAAATTTTGTTTAAATAATTTTATTTTCATGAAATCTAATTAGAAATGTAGCTTTAAAATTTTTCGGTCGATTATTTTTAAAATTATACCAAAAAAACGTTTTTCTTAAAAATCACACAAAAACTGCAGAAACTTTTTTATTTCTTTATAAAAAAATGTAAATTTTGTTTAAATAATATTATTTTCATGAAATCTAATTAGAAATGTAGTTTTAAAATTTTTCGGACGATTACTTTTAAAATTATATCAAAAAAACGTTATTTTTTAGAAATAATGCGTTTTTCTTAAAAATCAACCAAAAACTGCTGTAACTTTTTTATTTCTTTATAAAAAAATGTAAATTTTGTTTAAATAATTTTATTTTCATGAAATCTAATTAGAAATGTAGTTTTAAAATTTT
This sequence comes from Stenus bimaculatus, assembly GCA_963971135.1. Lineage (NCBI taxonomy): Eukaryota > Metazoa > Arthropoda > Insecta > Coleoptera > Staphylinidae > Stenus > Stenus bimaculatus. The sequence continues at coordinate 20,304 of CAXARA010001317.1, forward strand.
TCGGTCGATTATTTTTAAAATTATACCAAAAAAACGTTTTTCTTAAAAATCAAACTAAAACTGCTGTAACTTTTTTATTTCTTTATAAAAAAATGTAAATTTTGTTTAAATAATATTATTTTCATGAAATCTAATTAGAAATGTAGTTTTAAAATTTTTCGGACGATTACTTTTAAAATTATATCAAAAAAACGTTATTTTTTAGAAATAATGCGTTTTTCTTAAAAATCAAACAAAAACTGCTGTAACTTTTTTATTTCTTTATAAAAAAATGTAAATTTTGTTTAAATAATTTTATTTTCATGAAATCTAATTAGAAATGTAGTTTTAAAATTTTTCGGTCGATTATTTTTAAAATTATACCAAAAAAACGTTTTTCTTAAAAATCACACAAAAACTGCAGAAACTTTTTTATTTCTTTATAAAAAAATGTAAATTTTGTTTAAATAATATTATTTTCATGAAATCTAATTAGAAATGTAGTTTTAAAATTTTTCGGACGATTACTTTTAAAATTATATCAAAAAAACGTTATTTTTTAGAAATAATGCGTTTTTCTTAAAAATCAAACAAAAACTGCTGTAACTTTTTTATTTCTTTATAAAAAAATGTAAATTTTGTTTAAATAATATTATTTTCATGAAATCTAATTAGAAATGTAGTTTTAAAATTTTTCGGACGATTACTTTTAAAATTATATCAAAAAAACGTTATTTTTTAGAAATAATGCGTTTTTCTTAAAAATCAAACAAAAACTGCTGTAACTTTTTTATTTCTTTATAAAAAAATGTAAATTTTGTTTAAATAATTTTATTTTCATGAAATCTAATTAGAAATGTAGTTTTAAAATTTTTCGGTCGATTATTTTTAAAATTATACCAAAAAAACGTTTTTCTTAAAAATCAAACTAAAACTGCTGTAACTTTTTTATTTCTTTTTAAAAAAATGTAAATTTTGTTTAAATAATATTATTTTCATGAAATCTAATTAGAAATGTAGTTTTAAAATTTTTCGGACGATTACTTTTAAAATTATATCAAAAAAACGTTATTTTTTAGAAATAATGCGTTTTTCTTAAAAATCAAACAAAAACTGCTGTAACTTTTTTATTTCTTTATAAAAAAATGTAAATTTTGTTTAAATAATTTTATTTTCATGAAATCTAATTAGAAATGTAGTTTTAAAATTTTTCGGTCGATTATTTTTAAAATTATACCAAAAAAACGTTTTTCTTAAAAATCAAACTAAAACTGCTGTAACTTTTTTATTTCTTTATAAAAAAATGTAAATTTTGTTTAAATAATATTATTTTCATGAAATCTAATTAGAAATGTAGTTTTAAAATTTTTCGGACGATTACTTTTAAAATTATATCAAAAAAACGTTATTTTTAGAAATAATGCGTTTTTCTTAAAAATCAAACAAAAACTGCTGTAACTTTTTTATTTCTTTATAAAAAAATGTAAATTTTGTTTAAATAATTTTATTTTCATGAAATCTAATTAGAAATGTAGTTTTAAAATTTTTCGGTCGATTATTTTTAAAATTATACCAAAAAAACGTTTTTCTTAAAAATCAAACTAAAACTGCTGTAACTTTTTTATTTCTTTATAAAAAAATGTAAATTTTGTTTAAATAATATTATTTTCATGAAATCTAATTAGAAATGTAGTTTTAAAATTTTTCGGACGATTACTTTTAAAATTATATCAAAAAAACGTTATTTTTTAGAAATAATGCGTTTTTCTTAAAAATCAAACAAAAACTGCTGTAACTTTTTTATTTCTTTATAAAAAAATGTAAATTTTGTTTAAATAATTTTATTTTCATGAAATCTAATTAGAAATGTAGTTTTAAAATTTTTCGGTCGATTATTTTTAAAATTATACCAAAAAAACGTTTTTCTTAAAAATCAAACTAAAACTGCTGTAACTTTTTTATTTCTTTTTAAAAAAATGTAAATTTTGTTTAAATAATATTATTTTCATGAAATCTAATTAGAAATGTAGTTTTAAAATTTTTCGGACGATTACTTTTAAAATTATATCAAAAAAACGTTATTTTTTAGAAATAATGCGTTTTTCTTAAAAATCAAACAAAAACTGCTGTAACTTTTTTATTTCTTTATAAAAAAATGTAAATTTTGTTTAAATAATTTTATTTTCATGAAATCTAATTAGAAATGTAGTTTTAAAATTTTTCGGTCGATTATTTTTAAAATTATACCAAAAAAACGTTTTTCTTAAAAATCACACAAAAACTGCAGAAACTTTTTTATTTCTTTATAAAAAAATGTAAATTTTGTTTAAATAATATTATTTTCATGAAATCTAATTAGAAATGTAGTTTTAAAATTTTTCGGACGATTACTTTTAAAATTATATCAAAAAAACGTTATTTTTTAGAAATAATGCGTTTTTCTTAAAAATCAAACAAAAACTGCTGTAACTTTTTTATTTCTTTATAAAAAAATGTAAATTTTGTTTAAATAATATTATTTTCATGAAATCTAATTAGAAATGTAGTTTTAAAATTTTTCGGACGATTACTTTTAAAATTATATCAAAAAAACGTTATTTTTTAGAAATAATGCGTTTTTCTTAAAAATCAAACAAAAACTGCTGTAACTTTTTTATTTCTTTATAAAAAAATGTAAATTTTGTTTAAATAATTTTATTTTCATGAAATCTAATTAGAAATGTAGTTTTAAAATTTTTCGGTCGATTATTTTTAAAATTATACCAAAAAAACGTTTTTCTTAAAAATCAAACTAAAACTGCTGTAACTTTTTTATTTCTTTATAAAAAAATGTAAATTTTGTTTAAATAATATTATTTTCATGAAATCTAATTAGAAATGTAGTTTTAAAATTTTTCGGACGATTACTTTTAAAATTATATCAAAAAAACGTTATTTTTTAGAAATAATGCGTTTTTCTTAAAAATCAAACAAAAACTGCTGTAACTTTTTTATTTCTTTATAAAAAAATGTAAATTTTGTTTAAATAATTTTATTTTCATGAAATCTAATTAGAAATGTAGTTTTAAAATTTTTCGGTCGATTATTTTTAAAATTATACCAAAAAAACGTTTTTCTTAAAAATCACACAAAAACTGCAGAAACTTTTTTATTTCTTTATAAAAAAATGTAAATTTTGTTTAAATAATTTTATTTTCATGAAATCTAATTAGAAATGTAGTTTTAAAATTTTTCGGACGATTACTTTTAAAATTATATCAAAAAAACGTTATTTTTTAGAAATAATGCGTTTTTCTTAAAAATCAAACAAAAACTGCTGTAACTTTTTTATTTCTTTATAAAAAAATGTAAATTTTGTTTAAATAATTTTATTTTCATGAAATCTAATTAGAAATGTAGTTTTAAAATTTTTCGGTCGATTATTTTTAAAATTATACCAAAAAAACGTTTTTCTTAAAAATCAAACTAAAACTGCTGTAACTTTTTTATTTCTTTATAAAAAAATGTAAATTTTGTTTAAATAATATTATTTTCATGAAATCTAATTAGAAATGTAGTTTTAAAATTTTTCGGACGATTACTTTTAAAATTATATCAAAAAAACGTTATTTTTTAGAAATAATGCGTTTTTCTTAAAAATCAAACAAAAACTGCTGTAACTTTTTTATTTCTTTATAAAAAAATGTAAATTTTGTTTAAATAATTTTATTTTCATGAAATCTAATTAGAAATGTAGTTTTAAAATTTTTCGGTCGATTATTTTTAAAATTATACCAAAAAAACGTTTTTCTTAAAAATCACACAAAAACTGCAGAAACTTTTTTATTTCTTTATAAAAAAATGTAAATTTTGTTTAAATAATTTTATTTTCATGAAATCTAATTAGAAATGTAGTTTTAAAATTTTTTCGGACGATTACTTTTAAAATTATATCAAAAAACGTTATTTTTTAGAAATAATGCGTTTTTCTTAAAAATCAAAAAAAACTGCTGTAACTTTTTTATTTCTTTATAAAAAAATGTAAATTTTGTTTAAATAATTTTATTTTCATGAAATCTAATTAGAAATGTAGTTTTAAAATTTTTCGGTCGATTATTTTTAAAATTATACCAAAAAAACGTTTTTCTTAAAAATCACACAAAAACTGCAGAAACTTTTTTATTTCTTTATAAAAAAATGTAAATTTTGTTTAAATAATATTATTTTCATGAAATCTAATTAGAAATGTAGTTTTAAAATTTTTCGGACGATTACTTTTAAAATTATATCAAAAAAACGTTATTTTTTGGAAATAATGCGTTTTTCTTAAAAATCAAACAAAAACTGCTGTAACTTTTTTATTTCTTTATAAAAAAATGTAAATTTTGTTTAAATAATTTTATTTTCATGAAATCTAATTAGAAATGTAGTTTTAAAATTTTTCGGTCGATTATTTTTAAAATTATACCAAAAAAACGTTTTTCTTAAAAATCACACAAAAACTGCAGAAACTTTTTTATTTCTTATAAAAAAATGTAAATTTTGTTTAAATAATATTATTTTCATGAAATCTAATTAGAAATGTAGTTTTAAAATTTTTCGGACGATTACTTTTAAAATTATATCAAAAAAACGTTATTTTTTAGAAATAATGCGTTTTTCTTAAAAATCAAACAAAAACTGCTGTAACTTTTTTATTTCTTTATAAAAAAATGTAAATTTTGTTTAAATAATTTTATTTTCATGAAATCTAATTAGAAATGTAGTTTTAAAATTTTTCGGTCGATTATTTTTAAAATTATACCAAAAAAACGTTTTTCTTAAAAATCACACAAAAACTGCAGAAACTTTTTTATTTTTTTATAAAAAAATGTAAATTTTGTTTAAATAATATTATTTTCATGAAATCTAATTAGAAATGTAGTTTTAAAATTTTTCGGACGATTACTTTTAAAATTATATCAAAAAAACGTTATTTTTAGAAATAATGCGTTTTCTTAAAAATCAAACAAAAACTGCTGTAACTTTTTTATTTCTTTATAAAAAATGTAAATTTTGTTTAAATAATTTTATTTTCATGAAATCTAATTAGAAATGTAGTTTTAAAATTTTTCGGTCGATTATTTTTAAAATTATACCAAAAAAACGTTTTTCTTAAAAATCACACAAAAACTGCAGAAACTTTTTTATTTCTTTATAAAAAAATGTAAATTTTGTTTAAATAATATTATTTTCATGAAATCTAATTAGAAATGTAGTTTTAAAATTTTTCGGACGATTTTATTTTAAAATTATATCAAAAAAACGTTATTTTTTAGAAATAATGCGTTTTTCTTAAAAATCAAACAAAAACTGCTGTAACTTTTTTATTTCTTTATAAAAAAATGTAAATTTTGTTTAAATAATATTATTTTCATGAAATCTAATTAGAAATGTAGTTTTAAAATTTTTCGGACGATTACTTTTAAAATTATATCAAAAAAACGTTATTTTTAGAAATAATGCGTTTTTCTTAAAAATCAAACAAAAACTGCTGTAACTTTTTTATTTCTTTATAAAAAAATGTAAATTTTGTTTAAATAATTTTATTTTCATGAAATTTAATTAGAAATGTAGTTTTAAAATTTTTCGGTCGATTATTTTTAAAATTATACCAAAAAAACGTTTTTCTTAAAAATCAAACTAAAACTGCTGTAACTTTTTTATTTCTTTATAAAAAAATGTAAATTTTGTTTAAATAATATTATTTTCATGAAATCTAATTAGAAATGTAGTTTTAAAATTTTTCGGACGATTACTTTTAAAATTATATCAAAAAAACGTTATTTTTTAGAAATAATGCGTTTTTCTTAAAAATCAACCAAAAACTGCTGTAACTTTTTTATTTCTTTATAAAAAAATGTAAATTTTGTTTAAATAATTTTATTTTCATGAAATCTAATTAGAAATGTAGTTTTAAAATTTTTCGGTCGATTATTTTTAAAATTATACCAAAAAAACGTTTTTCTTAAAAATCAAACTAAAACTGCTGTAACTTTTTTATTTCTTTATAAAAAAATGTAAATTTTGTTTAAATAATATTATTTTCATGAAATCTAATTAGAAATGTAGTTTTAAAATTTTTCGGACGATTACTTTTAAAATTATATCAAAAAAACGTTATTTTTTGGAAATAATGCGTTTTTCTTAAAAATCAAACAAAAACTGCTGTAACTTTTTTATTTCTTTATAAAAAAATGTAAATTTTGTTTAAATAATTTTATTTTCATGAAATCTAATTAGAAATGTAGTTTTAAAATTTTTCGGTCGATTATTTTTAAAATTATACCAAAAAAACGTTTTTCTTAAAAATCACACAAAAACTGCAGAAACTTTTTTATTTCTTTATAAAAAAATGTAAATTTTGTTTAAATAATATTATTTTCATGAAATCTAATTAGAAATGTAGTTTTAAAATTTTTCGGACGATTACTTTTAAAATTATATCAAAAAAACGTTATTTTTTAGAAATAATGCGTTTTTCTTAAAAATCAAACAAAAACTGCTGTAACTTTTTTATTTCTTTATAAAAAAATGTAAATTTTGTTTAAATAATTTTATTTTCATGAAATCTAATTAGAAATGTAGTTTTAAAATTTTTCGGTCGATTATTTTTAAAATTATACCAAAAAAACGTTTTTCTTAAAAATCACACAAAAACTGCAGAAACTTTTTTATTTTTTTATAAAAAAATGTAAATTTTGTTTAAATAATATTATTTTCATGAAATCTAATTAGAAATGTAGTTTTAAAATTTTTCGGACGATTACTTTTAAAATTATATCAAAAAAACGTTATTTTTTAGAAATAATGCGTTTTTCTTAAAAATCAAACAAAAACTGCTGTAACTTTTTTATTTCTTTATAAAAAAATGTAAATTTTGTTTAAATAATTTTATTTTCATGAAATCTAATTAGAAATGTAGTTTTAAAATTTTTCGGTCGATTATTTTTAAAATTATACCAAAAAAACGTTTTTCTTAAAAATCACACAAAAACTGCAGAAACTTTTTTATTTCTTTATAAAAAAATGTAAATTTTGTTTAAATAATATTATTTTCATGAAATCTAATTAGAAATGTAGTTTTAAAATTTTTCGGACGATTTTATTTTAAAATTATATCAAAAAAACGTTATTTTTAGAAATAATGCGTTTTTCTTAAAAATCAAACAAAAACTGCTGTAACTTTTTTATTTCTTTATAAAAAAATGTAAATTTTGTTTAAATAATATTATTTTCATGAAATCTAATTAGAAATGTAGTTTTAAAATTTTTCGGACGATTACTTTTAAAATTATATCAAAAAAACGTTATTTTTTAGAAATAATGCGTTTTTCTTAAAAATCAAACAAAAACTGCTGTAACTTTTTTATTTCTTTATAAAAAAATGTAAATTTTGTTTAAATAATTTTATTTTCATGAAATTTAATTAGAAATGTAGTTTTAAAATTTTTCGGTCGATTATTTTTAAAATTATACCAAAAAAACGTTTTTCTTAAAAATCAAACTAAAACTGCTGTAACTTTTTTATTTCTTTATAAAAAAATGTAAATTTTGTTTAAATAATATTATTTTCATGAAATCTAATTAGAAATGTAGTTTTAAAATTTTTCGGACGATTACTTTTAAAATTATATCAAAAAAACGTTATTTTTTAGAAATAATGCGTTTTTCTTAAAAATCAACCAAAAACTGCTGTAACTTTTTTATTTCTTTATAAAAAAATGTAAATTTTGTTTAAATAATTTTATTTTCATGAAATCTAATTAGAAATGTAGTTTTAAAATTTTTCGGTCGATTATTTTTAAAATTATACCAAAAAAAACGTTTTTCTTAAAAATCAAACTAAAACTGCTGTAACTTTTTTATTTCTTTATAAAAAAATGTAAATTTTGTTTAAATAATATTATTTTCATGAAATCTAATTAGAAATGTAGTTTTAAAATTTTTCGGACGATTACTTTTAAAATTATATCAAAAAAACGTTATTTTTTAGAAATAATGCGTTTTTCTTAAAAATCAAACAAAAACTGCTGTAACTTTTTTATTTCTTTATAAAAAAATGTAAATTTTGTTTAAATAATTTTATTTTCATGAAATCTAATTAGAAATGTAGTTTTAAAATTTTTCGGTCGATTATTTTTAAAATTATACCAAAAAAACGTTTTTCTTAAAAATCACACAAAAACTGCAGAAACTTTTTTATTTCTTTATAAAAAAATGTAAATTTTGTTTAAATAATATTATTTTCATGAAATCTAATTAGAAATGTAGTTTAAAATTTTTCGGACGATTACTTTTAAAATTATATCAAAAAAACGTTATTTTTAGAAATAATGCGTTTTTCTTAAAATCAAACAAAAACTGCTGTAACTTTTTTATTTCTTTATAAAAAAATGTAAATTTTGTTTAAATAATTTTATTTTCATGAAATCTAATTAGAAATGTAGTTTTAAAATTTTTCGGTCGATTATTTTTAAAATTATACCAAAAAAACGTTTTTCTTAAAAATCACACAAAAACTGCAGAAACTTTTTTATTTCTTTATAAAAAAATGTAAATTTTGTTTAAATAATATTATTTCATGAAATCTAATTAGAAATGTAGTTTTAAAATTTTTCGGACGATTACTTTTAAAATTATATCAAAAAAACGTTATTTTTTAGAAATAATGCGTTTTTCTTAAAATCAAACAAAAACTGCTGTAACTTTTTTATTTCTTTATAAAAAAATGTAAATTTTGTTTAAATAATATTATTTTCATGAAATCTAATTAGAAATGTAGTTTTAAAATTTTTCGGACGATTACTTTTAAAATTATATCAAAAAAACGTTATTTTTTAGAAATAATGCGTTTTTCTTAAAAATCAAACAAAAACTGCTGTAACTTTTTTATTTCTTTATAAAAAAATGTAAATTTTGTTTAAATAATTTTATTTTCATGAAATCTAATTAGAAATGTAGTTTTAAAATTTTTCGGTCGATTATTTTTAAAATTATACCAAAAAAACGTTTTTCTTAAAAATCAAACTAAAACTGCTGTAACTTTTTTATTTCTTTATAAAAAAATGTAAATTTTGTTTAAATAATATTATTTTCATGAAATCTAATTAGAAATGTAGTTTTAAAATTTTTCGGACGATTACTTTTAAAATTATATCAAAAAAACGTTATTTTTTAGAAATAATGCGTTTTTCTTAAAAATCAAACAAAAACTGCTGTAACTTTTTTATTTCTTTATAAAAAAATGTAAATTTTGTTTAAATAATTTTATTTTCATGAAATCTAATTAGAAATGTAGTTTTAAAATTTTTCGGTCGATTATTTTTAAAATTATACCAAAAAAACGTTTTTCTTAAAAATCACACAAAAACTGCAGAAACTTTTTTATTTCTTTATAAAAAAATGTAAATTTTGTTTAAATAATTTTATTTTCATGAAATCTAATTAGAAATGTAGTTTTAAAATTTTTCGGACGATTACTTTTAAAATTATATCAAAAAAACGTTATTTTTTAGAAATAATGCGTTTTTCTTAAAAATCAAACAAAAACTGCTGTAACTTTTTTATTTCTTTATAAAAAAATGTAAATTTTGTTTAAATAATTTTATTTTCATGAAATCTAATTAGAAATGTAGTTTTAAAATTTTTCGGTCGATTATTTTAAAATTATACCAAAAAAACGTTTTTCTTAAAAATCAAACTAAAACTGCTGTAACTTTTTTATTTCTTTATAAAAAAATGTAAATTTTGTTTAAATAATATTATTTTCATGAAATCTAATTAGAAATGTAGTTTTAAAATTTTTCGGACGATTACTTTTAAAATTATACCAAAAAACGTTTTTCTTAAAAATCAAACTAAAACTGCTGTAACTTTTTTATTTCTTTATAAAAAAATGTAAATTTTGTTTAAATAATATTATTTTCATGAAATCTAATTAGAAATGTAGTTTTAAAATTTTTCGGACGATTACTTTTAAAATTATATCAAAAAAAACGTTATTTTTTAGAAATAATGCGTTTTTCTTAAAAATCAAACAAAAACTGCTGTAACTTTTTTATTTCTTTATAAAAAATGTAAATTTTGTTTAAATAATTTTATTTTCATGAAATCTAATTAGAAATGTAGTTTTAAAATTTTTCGGTCGATTATTTTTAAAATTATACCAAAAAAACGTTTTTCTTAAAAATCACACAAAAACTGCAGAAACTTTTTTATTTCTTTATAAAAAAATGTAAATTTTGTTTAAATAATTTTATTTTCATGAAATCTAATTAGAAATGTAGTTTTAAAATTTTTCGGACGATTACTTTTAAAATTATATCAAAAAAACGTTATTTTTTAGAAATAATGCGTTTTTCTTAAAATCAAACAAAAACTGCTGTAACTTTTTTATTTCTTTATAAAAAAATGTAAATTTTGTTTAAATAATATTATTTTCATGAAATCTAATTAGAAATGTAGTTTTAAAATTTTTCGGACGATTACTTTTAAATTATATCAAAAAAAACGTTATTTTTTAGAAATAATGCGTTTTTCTTAAAAATCAAACAAAAACTGCTGTAACTTTTTTATTTCTTTATAAAAAAATGTAAATTTTGTTTAAATAATTTTATTTTCATGAAATCTAATTAGAAATGTAGTTTTAAATTTTTCGGTCGATTATTTTTAAAATTATACCAAAAAAACGTTTTTCTTAAAAATCACACAAAAACTGCAGAAACTTTTTTATTTCTTTATAAAAAAATGTAAATTTTGTTTAAATAATTTTATTTTCATGAAATCTAATTAGAAATGTAGTTTTAAAATTTTTCGGACGATTACTTTTAAAATTATATCAAAAAAACGTTATTTTTTAGAAATAATGCGTTTTTCTTAAAAATCAAACAAAAACTGCTGTAACTTTTTTATTTCTTTATAAAAAAATGTAAATTTTGTTTAAATAATTTTATTTTCATGAAATCTAATTAGAAATGTAGTTTTAAAATTTTTCGGTCGATTATTTTTAAAATTATACCAAAAAAACGTTTTTCTTAAAAATCACACAAAAACTGCAG
>CAXARA010001318.1:0-20094 GCA_963971135.1 Stenus bimaculatus
TTAGATTTCTTGAAAATAAAATTATTTAAACAAAATTTACATTTTTTTATAAAGAAATAAAAAAGTTTCTGCAGTTTTTGTGTGATTTTTAAGAAAAACGTTTTTTTGGTATAATTTTAAAAATAATCGTCCGAAAAATTTTAAAACTACATTTCTAAATAGATTTCATGAAAATAAAATTATTTAAACAAAATTTACATTTTTTATAATGAAATAAAAAAGTTACAGCAGTTTTTGTTTGATTTTTAAGAAAAACGCATTATTTCTAAAAAATAACGTTTTTTTGGTATAATTTTAAAAATAATCGACAGAAAAATTTTAAAACTACATTTCTAATTAGATTTCATGAAAATAAAATTATTTAAACAAAATTTACATTTTTTTATAAAGAAATAAAAAAGTTACAGCAGTTTTTGTTTGATTTTTAAGAAAAACGCATTATTTCTAAAAAATAACGTTTTTTTGGTATAATTTTAAAAATAATCGACAGAAAAATTTTAAAACTACATTTCTAATTAGATTTCATGAAAATAAAATTATTTAAACAAAATTTACATTTTTTTATAAAGAAATAAAAAAGTTTCTGCAGTTTTTGTGTGATTTTTAAGAAAAACGTTTTTTTGGTATAATTTTAAAAATAAACGACCGAAAAATTTTAAAACTACATATCTAATTAGATTTCTTGAAAATAAAATTATTTAAACAAAATTTACATTTTTTTATAAAGAAATAAAAAAGTTACAGCAGTTTTTGTTTGATTTTTAAGAAAAACGCATTATTTCTAAAAAATACCGTTTTTTTGATATAATTTTAAAAGTAATCGTCCGAAAAATTTTAAAACTACATTTCTAATTAGATTTCATGAAAATAAAATTATTTAAACAAAATTTACATTTTTTTATAAAGAAATAAAAAAGTTTCTGCAGTTTTTGTGTGATTTTTAAGAAAAACGTTTTTTTGGTATAGTTTTAAAAATAATAGACCGAAAAATTTTAAAACTACATTTCTAATTAGATTTCATGAAAATAAAATTATTTAAACAAAATTTACATTTTTTTATAAAGAAATAAAAAAGTTACAGCAGTTTTTGTTTGATTTTTAAGAAAAACGCTTTATTTCTAAAAAATAACGTTTTTTTGGTATAATTTTAAAAATAATCGTCCGAAAACTTTTAAAACTATATTTCTAATTAGATTTCATGAAAATAAAATTATTTAAACAAAATTTACATTTTTTTATAAAGAAATAAAAAAGTTTCTGCAGTTTTTGTGTGATTTTTAAGAAAAATGTTTTTTTGGTATAATTTTAAAAATAATCGACCGAAAAATTTTAAAACTACATTTCTAATTAGATTTCATGAAAATAAAATTATTTAAACAAAATTTACATTTTTTTATAAAGAAATAAAAAAGTTTTTGCAGTTTTTGTGTGATTTTTAAGAAAAACGTTTTTTTGGTATAATTTTAAAAATAAACGACCGAAAAATTTTAAAACTACATATCTAATTAGATTTCTTGAAAATAAAATTATTTAAACAAAATTTATATTTTTTTATAAAGAAATAAAAAAGTTACAGCAGTTTTTGTTTGATTTTTAAGAAAAACGCATTATTTCTAAAAAATAACGTTTTTTTGGTATAATTTTAAAAATAATAGACAGAAAAATTTTAAAACTACATTTCTAATTAGATTTCATAAAAATAAAATTATTTAAACAAAATTTACATTTTTTTATAAAGAAATAAAAAAGTTTCTGCAGTTTTTGTGTGATTTTTAAGAAAAACGTTTTTTTGGTATAATTTTAAAAATAAACGACCGAAAAATTTTAAAACTACATATCTAATTAGATTTCTTGAAAATAAAATTATTTAAACAAAATTTACATTTTTTTATAAAGAAATAAAAAAGTTACAGCAGTTTTTGTTTGATTTTTAAGAAAAACGCATTATTTCTAAAAAATACCGTTTTTTTGATATAATTTTAAAAGTAATCGTCCGAAAAATTTTAAAACTACATTTCTAATTAGATTTCATGAAAATAAATTTATTTAAACAAAATTTACATTTTTTTATAAAGAAATAAAAAAGTTTCTGCAGTTTTTGTGTGATTTTTAAGAAAAACGTTTTTTTGGTATAGTTTTAAAAATAATAGACCGAAAAATTTTAAAACTACATTTCTAATTAGATTTCATGAAAATAAAATTATTTAAACAAAATTTACATTTTTTTATAAAGAAATAAAAAAGTTACAGCAGTTTTTGTTTGATTTTTAAGAAAAACGCTTTATTTCTAAAAAATAACGTTTTTTTGGTATAATTTTAAAAATAATCGTTCGAAAACTTTTAAAACTATATTTCTAATTAGATTTCATGAAAACAAAATTATTTAAACAAAATTTACATTTTTTTATAAAGAAATAAAAAAGTTTCTGCAGTTTTTGTGTGATTTTTAAGAAAAATGTTTTTTTGGTATAATTTTAAAAATAATCGACCGAAAAATTTTAAAACTACATTTCTAATTAGATTTCATGAAAATAAAATTATTTAAACAAAATTTACATTTTTTTATAAAGAAATAAAAAAGTTTTTGCAGTTTTTGTGTGATTTTTAAGAAAAACGTTTTTTTGGTATAATTTTAAAAATAAACGACCGAAAAATTTTAAAACTACATATCTAATTAGATTTCTTGAAAATAAAATCATTTAAACAAAATTTACATTTTTTTATAAAGAAATAAAAAAGTTACAGCAGTTTTTGTTTGATTTTTAAGAAAAACGCATTATTTCTAAAAAATAACGTTTTTTTGATATAATTTTAAAAATAATCGACCGAAAAATTTTAAAACTACATTTCTAATTAGATTTCATGAAAATAAAATCATTTAAACAAAATTTACATTTTTTTATAAAGAAATAAAAAAGTTACAGCAGTTTTTGTTTGATTTTTAAGAAAAACGCATTATTTCTAAAAAATAACGTTTTTTTGGTATAATTTTAAAAATAATCGACAGAAAAATTTTAAAACTACATTTCTAATTAGATTTCATGAAAATAAAATTATTTAAACAAAATTTACATTTTTTTATAAAGAAATAAAAAAGTTACAGCTGTTTTTGTTTGATTTTTAAGAAAAACGCATTATTTCTAAAAAATAATGTTTTTTTGGTATAATTTTAAAAATAATCGACAGAAAAATTTTAAAACTACATTTCTAATTAGATTTCATGAAAATAAAATTATTTAAACAAAATTTCATTTTTTTATAAAGAAATAAAAAAGTTTCTGCAGTTTTTGTGTGATTTTTAAGAAAAACGTTTTTTTGGTATAATTTTAAAAATAATCGACCGAAAAATTTTAAAACTACATTTCTAATTAGATTTCATGAAAATAAAATTATTTAAACAAAATTTACATTTTTTTATAAAGAAATAAAAAAGTTTCTGCAGTTTTTGTGTGATTTTTAAGAAAAACGTTTTTTTGGTATAATTTTAAAAATAAACGACCGAAAAATTTTAAAACTACATATCTAATTAGATTTCTTGAAAATAAAATTATTTAAACAAAATTTACATTTTTTTATAAAGAAATAAAAAAGTTTCTGCAGTTTTTGTGTGATTTTTAAGAAAAACGTTTTTTTGGTATAATTTTAAAAATAATCGTCCGAAAAATTTTAAAACTACATTTCTAAATAGATTTCATGAAAATAAAATTATTTAAACAAAATTTACATTTTTTTATAATGAAATAAAAAAGTTACAGCAGTTTTTGTTTGATTTTTAAGAAAAACGCATTATTTCTAAAAAATAACGTTTTTTTGGTATAATTTTAAAAATAATCGACAGAAAAATTTTAAAACTACATTTCTAATTAGATTTCATGAAAATAAAATTATTTAAACAAAATTTACATTTTTTTATAAAGAAATAAAAAAGTTACAGCAGTTTTTGTTTGATTTTTAAGAAAAACGCATTATTTCTAAAAAATAACGTTTTTTTGGTATAATTTTAAAAATAATCGACAGAAAAATTTTAAAACTACATTTCTAATTAGATTTCATGAAAATAAAATTATTTAAACAAAATTTACATTTTTTTATAAAGAAATAAAAAAGTTTCTGCAGTTTTTGTGTGATTTTTAAGAAAAACGTTTTTTTGGTATAATTTTAAAAATAAACGACCGAAAAATTTTAAAACTACATATCTAATTAGATTTCTTGAAAATAAAATTATTTAAACAAAATTTACATTTTTTTATAAAGAAATAAAAAAGTTACAGCAGTTTTTGTTTGATTTTTAAGAAAAACGCATTATTTCTAAAAAATACCGTTTTTTTGATATAATTTTAAAAGTAATCGTCCGAAAAATTTTAAAACTACATTTCTAATTAGATTTCATGAAAATAAAATTATTTAAACAAAATTTACATTTTTTTATAAAGAAATAAAAAAGTTTCTGCAGTTTTTGTGTGATTTTTAAGAAAAACGTTTTTTTGGTATAGTTTTAAAAATAATAGACCGAAAAATTTTAAAACTACATTTCTAATTAGATTTCATGAAAATAAAATTATTTAAACAAAATTTACATTTTTTTATAAAGAAATAAAAAAGTTACAGCAGTTTTTGTTTGATTTTTAAGAAAAACGCTTTATTTCTAAAAAATAACGTTTTTTTGGTATAATTTTAAAAATAATCGTCCGAAAACTTTTAAAACTATATTTCTAATTAGATTTCATGAAAATAAAATTATTTAAACAAAATTTACATTTTTTTATAAAGAAATAAAAAAGTTTCTGCAGTTTTTGTGTGATTTTTAAGAAAAATGTTTTTTTGGTATAATTTTAAAAATAATCGACCGAAAAATTTTAAAACTACATTTCTAATTAGATTTCATGAAAATAAAATTATTTAAACAAAATTTACATTTTTTTATAAAGAAATAAAAAAGTTTTTGCAGTTTTTGTGTGATTTTTAAGAAAAACGTTTTTTTGGTATAATTTTAAAAATAAACGACCGAAAAATTTTAAAACTACATATCTAATTAGATTTCTTGAAAATAAAATTATTTAAACAAAATTTACATTTTTTTATAAAGAAATAAAAAAGTTACAGCAGTTTTTGTTTGATTTTTAAGAAAAACGCATTATTTCTAAAAAATAACGTTTTTTTGATATAATTTTAAAAATAATCGACCGAAAAATTTTAAAACTACATTTCTAATTAGATTTCATGAAAATAAAATCATTTAAACAAAATTTACATTTTTTTATAAAGAAATAAAAAAGTTACAGCAGTTTTTGTTTGATTTTTAAGAAAAACGCATTATTTCTAAAAAATAACGTTTTTTTGGTATAATTTTAAAAATAATCGACAGAAAAATTTTAAAACTACATTTCTAATTAGATTTCATGAAAATAAAATTATTTAAACAAAATTTACATTTTTTTATAAAGAAATAAAAAAGTTACAGCAGTTTTTGTTTGATTTTTAAGAAAAACGCATTATTTCTAAAAAATAATGTTTTTTTGGTATAATTTTAAAAATAATCGACAGAAAAATTTTAAAACTACATTTCTAATTAGATTTCATGAAAATAAAATTATTTAAACAAAATTTCATTTTTTTATAAAGAAATAAAAAAGTTTCTGCAGTTTTTGTGTGATTTTTAAGAAAAACGTTTTTTTGGTATAATTTTAAAAATAATCGACCGAAAAATTTTAAAACTACATTTCTAATTAGATTTCATGAAAATAAAATTATTTAAACAAAATTTACATTTTTTTATAAAGAAATAAAAAAGTTACAGCAGTTTTTGTTTGATTTTTAAGAAAAACGCATTATTTCTAAAAAATAACGTTTTTTTGGTATAATTTTAAAAATAATCGACAGAAAAATTTTAAAACTACATTTCTAATTAGATTTCATGAAAATAAAATTATTTAAACAAAATTTACATTTTTTTATAAAGAAATAAAAAAGTTTCTGCAGTTTTTGTGTGATTTTTAAGAAAAACGTTTTTTTGGTATAATTTTAAAAATAATCGTCCGAAAAATTTTAAAACTACATTTCTAAATAGATTTCATGAAAATAAAATTATTTAAACAAAATTTACATTTTTTTATAATGAAATAAAAAAGTTACAGCACTTTTTGTTTGATTTTTAAGAAAAACGCATTATTTCTAAAAAATAACGTTTTTTTGGTATAATTTTAAAAATATTCGTCCGAAAAATTTTAAAACTACATTTCTAATTAGATTTCATGAAAATAAAATTATTTAAACAAAATTTACATTTTTTTATAAAGAAATAAAAAAGTTTTTGCAGTTTTTTTGTGATTTTTAAGAAAAACGTTTTTTTGGTATAATTTTAAAAATAATCGACCGAAAAATTTTAAAACTACATTTCTAATTAGATTTCATGAAAATAAAATTATTTAAACAAAATTTACATTTTTTTATAAAGAAATAAAAAAGTTACAGCAGTTTTTGTTTGATTTTTAAGAAAAACGCATTATTTCTAGAAAATAACGTTTTTTTGGTATAATTTTAAAAATAATAGGCAGAAAAATTTTAAAACTACATTTCTAATTAGATTTCATAAAAATAAAATTATTTAAACAAAATTTACATTTTTTTATAAAGAAATAAAAAAGTTTCTGCAGTTTTTGTGTGATTTTTAAGAAAAACGTTTTTTTGGTATAATTTTAAAAATAAACGACCGAAAAATTTTAAAACTACATATCTAATTAGATTTCTTGAAAATAAAATTATTTAAACAAAATTTACATTTTTTTATAAAGAAATAAAAAAGTTACAGCAGTTTTTGTTTGATTTTTAAGAAAAACGCATTATTTCTAAAAAATAACGTTTTTTTGATATAATTTTAAAAGTAATCGTCCGAAAAATTTTAAAACTACATTTCTAATTAGATTTCATGAAAATAAAATTATTTAAACAAAATTTACATTTTTTTATAAAGAAATAAAAAAGTTTCTGCAGTTTTTGTGTGATTTTTAAGAAAAACGTTTTTTTGGTATAGTTTTAAAAATAATAGACCGAAAAATTTTAAAACTACATTTCTAATTAGATTTCATGAAAATAAAATTATTTAAACAAAATTTACATTTTTTTATAAAGAAATAAAAAAGTTACAGCAGTTTTTGTTTGATTTTTAAGAAAAACGCTTTATTTCTAAAAAATAACGTTTTTTTGGTATAATTTTAAAAATAATCTTCCGAAAACTTTTAAAACTATATTTCTAATTAGATTTCATGAAAATAAAATTATTTAAACAAAATTTACATTTTTTTATAAAGAAATAAAAAAGTTTCTGCAGTTTTTGTGTGATTTTTAAGAAAAATGTTTTTTTGGTATAATTTTAAAAATATTCGACCGAAAAATTTTAAAACTACATTTCTAATTAGATTTCATGAAAATAAAATCATTTAAACAAAATTTACATTTTTTTATAAAGAAATAAAAAAGTTTCTGCAGTTTTTGTGTGATTTTTAAGAAAAACGTTTTTTTGGTATAATTTTAAAAATAATCGACAGAAAAATTTTAAAACTACATTTCTAATTAGATTTCATGAAAATAAAATTATTTAAACAAAATTTACATTTTTTTATAAAGAAATAAAAAAGTTTCTGCAGTTTTTGTGTGATTTTTAAGAAAAACGTTTTTTTGAATAATTTTAAAAATAATCGACAGAAAAATTTTAAAACTACATTTCTAATTAGATTTCATGAAAATAAAATTATTTAAACAAAATTTACATTTTTTTATAAAGAAATAAAAAAGTTACAGCAGTATTTGTTTGATTTTTAAGAAAAACGCATTATTTCTATAAAATAACGTTTTTTTGATATAATTTTAAAAGTAATCGTCCGAAAAATTTTAAAACTACATTTCTAATTAGATTTCATGAAAATAAAATTATTTAAATAAAATTTACATTTTTTTATAAAGAAATAAAAAAGTTTCTGCAGTTTTTGTGTGATTTTTAAGAAAAACGTTTTTTTGGTATAATTTTAAAAATAATCGTCCGAAAAATTTTAAAACTACATTTCTAATTAGATTTCATGAAAATAAAATTATTTAAACAAAATTTACATTTTTTTATAAAGAAATAAAAAAGTTACAGCAGTTTTTGTTTGATTTTTAAGAAAAACGCTTTATTTCTAAAAAATAACGTTTTTTTGGTATAATTTTAAAAATAATCGTCCGAAAACTTTTAAAACTATATTTCTAATTAGATTTCATGAAAATAAAATTATTTAAACAAAATTTACATTTTTTTATAAAGAAATAAAAAAGTTTCTGCAGTTTTTGTGTGATTTTTAAGAAAAATGTTTTTTTGGTATAATTTTAAAAATAATCGACCGAAAAATTTTAAAACTACATTTCTAATTAGATTTCATGAAAATAAAATCATTTAAACAAAATTTACATTTTTTTATAAAGAAATAAAAAAGTTACAGCAGTTTTTGTTTGATTTTTAAGAAAAACGCATTATTTCTAAAAAATAACGTTTTTTTGGTATAATTTTAAAAATAATCGACAGAAAAATTTTAAAACTACATTTCTAATTAGATTTCATGAAAATAAAATTATTTAAACAAAATTTACATTTTTTTATAAAGAAATAAAAAAGTTACAGCAGTTTTTGTTTGATTTTTAAGAAAAACGCATTATTTCTAAAAAATAATGTTTTTTTGGTATAATTTTAAAAATAATCGACAGAAAAATTTTAAAACTACATTTCTAATTAGATTTCATGAAAATAAAATTATTTAAACAAAATTTACATTTTTTTATAAAGAAATAAAAAAGTTACAGCAGTTTTTGTTTGATTTTTAAGAAAAACGCATTATTTCTAAAAAATAACGTTTTTTTGGTATAATTTTAAAAATAATCGACAGAAAAATTTTAAAACTACATTTCTAATTAGATTTCATGAAAATAAAATTATTTAAACAAAATTTACATTTTTTTATAAAGAAATAAAAAAGTTTCTGCAGTTTTTGTGTGATTTTTAAGAAAAACGTTTTTTTGAATAATTTTAAAAATAATCGACAGAAAAATTTTAAAACTACATTTCTAATTAGATTTCATGAAAATAAAATTATTTAAACAAAATTTACATTTTTTTATAAGGAAATAAAAAAGTTACAGCAGTATTTGTTTGATTTTTAAGAAAAACGCATTATTTCTAAAAAATAACGTTTTTTTGATATAATTTTAAAAGTAATCGTCCGAAAAATTTTAAAACTACATTTCTAATTAGATTTCATGAAAATAAAATTATTTAAATAAAATTTACATTTTTTTATAAAGAAATAAAAAAGTTTCTGCAGTTTTTGTGTGATTTTTAAGAAAAACGTTTTTTTTGGTATAATTTTAAAAATAATCGTCCGAAAAATTTTAAAACTACATTTCTAATTAGATTTCATGAAAATAAAATTATTTAAACAAAATTTACATTTTTTTATAAAGAAATAAAAAAGTTTCTGCAGTTTTTGTGTGATTTTTAAGAAAAACGTTTTTTTTGGTATATTTTTAAAAATAATCGACAGAAAAATTATAAAACTACATTTCTAATTAGATTTCATGAAAATAAAATTATTTAAACAAAATTTACATTTTTTTATAAAAAAATAAAAAAGTTACAGCAGTTTTTGTTTGATTTTTAAGAAAAACGCATTATTTCTAAAAAATAGCGTTTTTTTGGTGTAATTTTAAAAATAATCGTCCGAAAAATTTTAAAACTATATTTCTAATTAGATTTCATGAAAATAAAATTATTTAAACAAAATTAACATTTTTTTATAAAGAAATAAAAAAGTTTCTGCAGTTTTTGTGTGATTTTTAAGAAAAACGTTTTTTTGGTATAATTTTAAAAATAATCGACCGAAAAATTTTAAAACTACATTTCTAATTAGATTTCATAAAAATAAAATTATTTAAACAAAATTTACATTTTTTTATAAAGAAATAAAAAAGTTACAGCAGTTTTTGTTTGATTTTTAAGAAAAACGCATTATTTCTAAAAAATAACGTTTTTTTGATATAATTTTAAAAGTAATCGTCCGAAAAATTTTAAAACTACATTTCTAATTAGATTTCATGAAAATAAAATTATTTAAACAAAATTTACATT
Source organism: Stenus bimaculatus (assembly GCA_963971135.1). NCBI lineage: Eukaryota > Metazoa > Arthropoda > Insecta > Coleoptera > Staphylinidae > Stenus > Stenus bimaculatus. Next base: position 10,151 of record CAXARA010001318.1, read on the forward strand.
TTTTTATAAAGAAATAAAAAAGTTACAGCAGTTTTTGTTTGATTTTTAAGAAAAACGCATTATTTCTAAAAAATAACGTTTTTTTGATATAATTTTAAAAGTAATCGTCCGAAAAATTTTAAAACTACATTTCTAATTAGATTTCATGAAAATAAAATTATTTAAACAAAATTTACATTTTTTTATAAAGAAATAAAAAAGTTACAGCAGTTTTTGTTTGATTTTTAAGAAAAACGCATTATTTTTAAAAAATAACGTTTTTTTGATATAATTTTAAAAATAATCGACCGAAAAATTTTAAAACTACATTTATAATTAGATTTCATGAAAATAAAATTATTTAAACAAAATTTACATTTTTTTATAAAGAAATAAAAAAGTTTCTGCAGTTTTTGTGTGATTTTTAAGAAAAACGTTTTTTTGGTATAATTTTAAAAATAATCGACCGAAAAATTTTAAAACTACATTTCTAATTAGATTTCATGAAAATAAAATTATTTAAACAAAATTTACATTTTTTTATTAAGAAATAAAAAAGTTACAGCAGTTTTTGTTTGATTTTTAAGAAAAACGCATTATTTCTAAAAAATAACGTTTTTTTGGTATAATTTTAAAAATAATCGACAGAAAAATTTTAAAACTACATTTCTAATTAGATTTCATGAAAATAAAATTATTTAAACAAAATTTACATTTTTTTATAAAGAAATAAAAAAGTTACAGCAGTTTTTGTTTGATTTTTAAGAAAAACGCATTATTTCTAAAAAATAATGTTTTTTTGGTATAATTTTAAAAATAATCGACAGAAAAATTTTAAAACTACATTTCTAATTAGATTTCATGAAAATAAAATTATTTAAACAAAATTTCATTTTTTTATAAAGAAATAAAAAAGTTTCTGCAGTTTTTGTGTGATTTTTAAGAAAAACGTTTTTTTGGTATAATTTTAAAAATAATCGACCGAAAAATTTTAAAACTACATTTCTAATTAGATTTCATGAAAATAAAATTATTTAAACAAAATTTACATTTTTTTATAAAGAAATAAAAAAGTTACAGCAGTTTTTGTTTGATTTTTAAGAAAAACGCATTATTTCTAAAAAATAACGTTTTTTTGGTATAATTTTAAAAATAATCGACAGAAAAATTTTAAAACTACATTTCTAATTAGATTTCATGAAAATAAAATTATTTAAACAAAATTTACATTTTTTTATAAAGAAATAAAAAAGTTTCTGCAGTTTTTGTGTGATTTTTAAGAAAAACGTTTTTTTGGTATAATTTTAAAAATAATCGACCGAAAAATTTTAAAACTACATTTCTAATTAGATTTCATGAAAATAAAATTATTTAAACAAAATTTACATTTTTTTATAAAGAAATAAAAACGTTACAGCAGTTTTTGTTTGATTTTTAAGAAAAACGCATTATTTCTAAAAAATAACGTTTTTTTGGTATAATTTTAAAAATAATCGACAGAAAAATTTTAAAACTACATTTCTAATTAGATTTCATGAAAATAAAATTATTTAAACAAAATTTACATTTTTTTATAAAGAAATAAAAAAGTTACAGCAGTTTTTGTTTGATTTTTAAGAAAAACGCATTATTTCTAAAAAATAACGTTTTTTTGGTATAATTTTAAAAATAATCGACAGAAAAATTTTAAAACTACATTTCTAATTAGATTTCATGAAAGTAAAATTATTTAAACAAAATTTACATTTTTTTATAATGAAATAAAAAAGTTACAGCAGTTTTTGTTTGATTTTTAAGAAAAACGCATTATTTCTAAAAAATAACGTTTTTTTGGTATAATTTTAAAAATATTCGCCCGAAAAATTTTAAAACTACATTTCTAATTAGATTTCATGAAAATAAAATTATTTAAACAAACTTTACATTTTTTTATAAAGAAATAAAAAAGTTTTTGCAGTTTTTTTGTGATTTTTAAGAAAAACGTTTTTTTGGTATAATTTTAAAAATAATCGACCGAAAAATTTTAAAACTACATTTCTAATTAGATTTCATGAAAATAAAATTATTTAAACAAAATTTACATTTTTTTATAAAGAAATAAAAAAGTTACAGCAATTTTTGTTTGATTTTTAAGAAAAACGCATTATTTCTAAAAAATAACGTTTTTTTGGTATAATTTTAAAAATAATAGACAGAAAAATTTTAAAACTACATTTCTAATTAGATTTCATAAAAATAAAATTATTTAAACAAAATTTACATTTTTTTATAAAGAAATAAAAAAGTTTCTGCAGTTTTTGTGTGATTTTTAAGAAAAACGTTTTTTTGGTATAATTTTAAAAATAAACGACCGAAAAATTTTAAAACTACATATCTAATTAGATTTCTTAAAAATAAAATTATTTAAACAAAATTTACATTTTTTTATAAAGAAATAAAAAAGTTACAGCAGTTTTTGTTTGATTTTTAAGAAAAACGCATTATTTCTAAAAAATAACGTTTTTTTGATATAATTTTAAAAGTAATCGTCCGAAAAATTTTAAAACTACATTTCTAATTAGATTTCATGAAAATAAAATTATTTAAACAAAATTTACATTTTTTTATAAAGAAATAAAAAAGTTTCTGCAGTTTTTGTGTGATTTTTAAGAAAAACGTTTTTTTGGTATAGTTTTAAAAATAATAGACCGAAAAATTTTAAAACTACATTTCTAATTAGATTTCATGAAAATAAAATTATTTAAACAAAATTTACATTTTTTTATAAAGAAATATAAAAGTTTTTGCAGTTTTTTTGTGATTTTTAAGAAAAACGTTTTTTTGGTATAATTTTAAAAATAATCAACCGAAAAATTTTAAAACTACATTTCTAATTAGATTTCATGAAAATAAAATTATTTAAACAAAATTTACATTTTTTTATAAAGAAATAAAAGTTACAGCAGTTTTTGTTTGATTTTTAAGAAAAACGCATTATTTCTAAAAAATAACGTTTTTTTGATATAATTTTAAAAGTAATCGTCCGAAAAATTTTAAAACTACATTTCTAATTAGATTTCATGAAAAAAAAATTATTTAAACAAAATTTACATTTTTTTATAAAGAAATAAAAAAGTTACAGCAGTTTTTGTTTGATTTTTAAGAAAAACGCATTATTTCTAAAAAATAACGTTTTTTTGGTATAATTTTAAAAATAATTGACCGAAAAATTTTAAAACTACATTTCTAATTAGATTTCATGAAAATAAAATTATTTAACAAAATTTACATTTTTTTATAAAGAAATAAAAAAGTTACAGCAGTTTTTGTTTGATTTTTAAGAAAAACGCATTATTTCTAAAAAATAACGTTTTTTGGTATAATTTTAAAAATAATCGACAGAAAAATTTTAAAACTACATTTTTAATTAGATTTCATGAAAATAAAATTATTTAAACAAAATTTACATTTTTTTATAAAGAAATAAAAAAGTTTCTGCAGTTTTTGTGTGATTTTTAAGAAAAACGTTTTTTTGGAATAATTTTAAAAATAATCGACAGAAAAATTTTAAAACTACATTTCTAATTAGATTTCATGAAAATAAAATTATTTAAACAAAATTTACATTTTTTTATAAAGAAATAAAAAAGTTACAGCAGTATTTGTTTGATTTTTAAGAAAAACGCATTATTTCTAAAAAATAACGTTTTTTTGATATAATTTTAAAAGTAATCGTCCGAAAAATTTTAAAACTACATTTCTAATTAGATTTCATGAAAATAAAATTATTTAAATAAAATTTACATTTTTTTATAAAGAAATAAAAAAGTTTCTGCAGTTTTTGTGTGATTTTTAAGAAAAACGTTTTTTTGGTATAATTTTAAAAATAATCGTCCGAAAAATTTTAAAACTACATTTCTAATTAGATTTCATGAAAATAAAATTATTTAAACAAAATTTACATTTTTTTATAAAGAAATAAAATAATTTTTGCAGTTTTTTTGTGATTTTTAAGAAAAACGTTTTTTTGGTATATTTTTAAAAATAATCGACCGAAAAATTTTAAAACTACATTTCTAATTAGATTTCATGAAAATAAAATTATTTAACAAAATTTACATTTTTTTATAAAGAAATAAAAAAGTTACAGCAGTTTTTGTTTGATTTTTAAGAAAAACGCATTATTTCTAAAAAATAACGTTTTTTGGTAAAATTTTAAAAATAATCGACAGAAAAATTTTAAAACTACATTTCTAATTAGATTTCATGAAAATAAAATTATTTAAACAAAATTTACATTTTTTTATAAAGAAATAAAAAAGTTTCTGCAGTTTTTGTGTGATTTTTAAGAAAAACGTTTTTTTGGTATAATTTTAAAAATAATCGACAGAAAAATTTTAAAACTACATTTCTAATTAGATTTCATGAAAATAAAATTATTTAAACAAAATTTACATTTTTTTATAAAGAAATAAAAAAGTTACAGCAGTATTTGTTTGATTTTTAAGAAAAACGCATTATTTCTAAAAAATAACGTTTTTTTGATATAATTTTAAAAGTAATCGTCCGAAAAATTTTAAAACTACATTTCTAATTAGATTTCATGAAAATAAAATTATTTAAACAAAATTTACATTTTTTTATAAAGAAATAAAAAAGTTTCTGCAGTTTTTGTGTGATTTTTAAGAAAAACGTTTTTTTGGTATAATTTTAAAAATAATCGACCGAAAAATTTTAAAACTACATTTCTAATTAGATTTCATGAAAATAAAATTATTTAAATAAAATTTACATTTTTTTATAAAGAAATAAAAAAGTTACAGCAGTTTTTGTTTGATTTTTAAGAAAAACGCATTATTTCTAAAAAATAACGTTTTTTTGGTATAATTTTAAAAATAATTGACAGAAAAATTTTAAAACTACATTTCTAATTAGATTTCATGAAAATAAAATTAATTAAACAAAATTTACATGTTTTTATAAAGAAATAAAAAAGTTACAGCAGTTTTTGTTTGATTTTTAAGAAAAACGCATTATTTCTAAAAAATAACGTTTTTTTGGTATAATTTTAAAAGTAATCGACAGAAAAATTTTAAAACTACATTTCTAATAAGATTTTATGAAAATAAAATTATTTAAACAAAATTTACATTTTTTTATAAAGAAATAAAAAAGTTTCTGCAGTTTTTGTGTGATTTTTAAGAAAAACGTTTTTTTGGTATAATTTTAAAAATAATCGTCCGAAAAACTTTAAAACTACATTTCTAATTAGATTTCATGAAAATAAAATTATTTAAACAAAATATACATTTTTTTATAAACAAATAAAAAAGTTACAGCAGTTTTTGTTTGATTTTTAAGAAAAACGCATTATTTCTAAAAAATAACGTTTTTTTGGTATAATTTTAAAAATATTCGTCCGAAAAATTTTAAAACTACATTTCTAGTTAGAATTCATGAAAATAAAATTATTTAAACAAAATTTACATTTTTTTATAAAGAAATAAAAAAGTTTCTGCAGTTTTTGTGTGATTTTTAAGAAAAATGTTTTTTTGGTATAATTTTAAAAATAATCGACCGAAAAATTTTAAAACTACATTTCTAATTAGATTTCATGAAAATAAAATCATTTAAACAAAATTTACATTTTTTTATAAAGAAATAAAAAAGTTACAGCAGTTTTTGTTTGATTTTTAAGAAAAACGCATTATTTCTAAAAAATAACGTTTTTTTGGTATAATTTTAAAAATAATCGACAGAAAAATTTTAAAACTACATTTCTAATTAGATTTCATGAAAATAAAATTATTTAAACAAAATTTACATTTTTTTATAAAGAAATAAAAAAGTTTCTGCAGTTTTTGTGTGATTTTTAAGAAAAACGTTTTTTTGGTATAATTTTAAAAATAATCGACCGAAAAATTTTAAAACTACATTTCTAATTAGATTTCATGAAAATAAAATTATTTAAACAAAATTTACATTTTTTTATAAAGAAATAAAAAAGATACAGCAGTTTTTGTTTGATTTTAAGAAAAACGCATTATTTCTAAAAAATAACGTTTTTTTGGTATAATTTTAAAAATAATCGACAGAAAAATTTTAAAACTACATTTCTAATTAGATTTCATTAAAATAAAATTATTTAAACAAAATTTACATTTTTTTATAAAGAAATAAAAAAGTTTCTGCAGTTTTTGTGTGATTTTTAAGAAAAACGTTTTTCTGGAATAATTTTAAAAATAATCGACAGAAAAATTTTAAAACTACATTTCTAATTAGATTTCATGAAAATAAAATTATTTAAACAAAATTTACATTTTTTTATAAAGAAATAAAAAAGTTACAGCAGTATTTGTTTGATTTTTAAGAAAAACGCATTATTTCTAAAAAATAACGTTTTTTTGATATAATTTTAAAAGTAATCGTCCGAAAAATTTTAAAACTACATTTCTAATTAGATTTCATGAAAATAAAATTATTTAAACAAAATTTACATTTTTTTATAAAGAAATAAAAAAGTTTCTGCAGTTTTTGTGTGATTTTTAAGAAAAACGTTTTTTTGGTATAATTTTAAAAATAAACGACCGAAAAATTTTAAAACTACATTTCTAATTAGATTTCATGAAAATAAAATTATTTAAATAAAATTTACATTTTTTTATAAAGAAATAAAAAAGTTTCTGCAGTTTTTGTGTGATTTTTAAGAAAAACGTTTTTTTTGGTATAATTTTAAAAATAATCGTCCGAAAAATTTTAAAACTACATTTCTAATTAGATTTCATGAAAATAAAATTATTTAAACAAAATTTACATTTTTTTATAAAGAAATAAAAAAATTTTTGCAGTTTTTTTGTGATTTTTAAGAAAAACGTTTTTTTGGTATATTTTTAAAATAATCGACCGAAAAATTTTAAAACTATATTTCTAATTAGATTTCATGAAAATAAAATTATTTAACAAAATTTACATTTTTTTATAAAGAAATAAAAAAGTTACAGCAGTTTTTGTGTGATTTTTAAGAAAAACGTTTTTTTGGTATAATTTTAAAAATAATCGACAGAAAAATTTTAAAACTACATTTCTAATTAGATTTCATGAAAATAAAATTATTTAAACAAAATTACATTTTTTTATAAAGAAATAAAAAAGTTACAGCAGTATTTGTTTGATTTTTAAGAAAAACGCATTATTTCTAAAAATAACGTTTTTTTGATATAATTTTAAAAGTAATCGTCCAAAAAATTTTAAAACTACATTTCTAATTAGATTTCATGAAAATAAAATTATTTAAACAAAATTTACATTTTTTTATAAAGAAATAAAAAAGTTTCTGCAGTTTTTGTGTGATTTTTAAGAAAAACGTTTTTTTGGTATAATTTTAAAAATAATCGTCCGAAAACTTTTAAAACTATATTTCTAATTAGATTTCATGAAAATAAAATTATTTAAACAAAATTTACATTTTTTTATAAAGAAATAAAAAAGTTTCTGCAGTTTTTGTGTGATTTTTAAGAAATGTTTTTTTGATATAATTTTAAAAATAATCGACCGAAAATTTTAAAACTACATTTCTAATTAGATTTCATGAAAATAAAATCATTTAACAAAATTTAGATTTTTTTATAAAGAAATAAAAAAGTTACAGCAGTTTTTGTTTGATTTTTAAGAAAAACGCATTATTTCTAAAAAATAACGTTTTTTTGGTATAATTTTAAAAATAATCGACAGAAAAATTTTAAACTACATTTCTAATTAGATTTCATGAAAATAAAATTATTTAAACAAAATTTACATTTTTTTATAAAGAAATAAAAAAGTTACAGCAGTTTTTGTTTGATTTTAAGAAAAACGCATTATTTCTAAAAAATAATGTTTTTTTGGTATAATTTTAAAAATAATCGACAGAAAAATTTTAAAACTACATTTCTAATTAGATTTCATGAAAATAAAATTATTTAAACAAAATTTCATTTTTTTATAAAGAAATAAAAAAGTTTCTGCAGTTTTTGTGTGATTTTTAAGAAAAACGTTTTTTTGGTATAATTTTAAAAATAATCGACCGAAAAATTTTAAAACTACATTTCTAATTAGATTTCATGAAAATAAAATTATTTAAACAAAATTTACATTTTTTTATAAAGAAATAAAAAAGTTACAGCAGTTTTTGTTTGATTTTTAAGAAAAACGCATTATTTCTAAAAAATAACGTTTTTTTGGTATAATTTTAAAAATAATCGACAGAAAAATTTTAAAACTACATTTCTAATTAGATTTCATGAAAATAAAATTATTTAAACAAAATTTACATTTTGTTATAAAGAAATAAAAAAGTTTCTGCAGTTTTTGTGTGATTTTTAAGAAAAATGTTTTTTGGTATAATTTTAAAAATAATCGTCCGAAAAATTTTAAAACTACATTTCTAAATAGATTTCATGAAAATAAAATTATTTAAACAAAATTTACATTTTTTTATAATGAAATAAAAAAGTTACAGCAGTTTTTGTTTGATTTTAAGAAAAACGCATTATTTCTAAAAAATAACGTTTTTTTTGGTATAATTTTAAAAATATTCGTCCGAAAAATTTTAAAACTACATTTCTAATTAGATTTCATGAAAATAAAATTATTTAAATAAAATTTACATTTTTTTATAAAGAAATAAAAAAGTTTTTGCAGTTTTTTTGTGATTTTTAAGAAAAACGTTTTTTGGTATAATTTTAAAAATAATCGACCGAAAAATTTTAAAACTACATTTCTAATTAGATTTCATGAAAATAAAATTATTTAAACAAAATTTACATTTTTTTATAAAGAAATAAAAAAGTTACAGCAGTTTTTGTTTGATTTTTAAGAAAAACGCATTATTTCTAAAAAATAATGTTTTTTTGGTATAATTTTAAAAATAATAGACAGAAAAATTTTAAAACTACATTTCTAATTAGATTTCATAAAAATAAAATTATTTAAACAAAATTTACATTTTTTTATAAAGAAATAAAAAAGTTTCTGCAGTTTTTGTGTGATTTTTAAGAAAAACGTTTTTTTGGTATAATTTTAAAAATAAACGACCGAAAAATTTTAAAACTACATATCTAATTAGATTTCTTGAAAATAAAATTATTTAAACAAAATTTACATTTTTTTATAAAGAAATAAAAAAGTTACAGCAGTTTTTGTTTGATTTTTAAGAAAAACGCATTATTTCTAAAAAATAACGTTTTTTTGATATAATTTTAAAAGTAATCGTCCGAAAAATTTTAAAACTACATTTCTAATTAGATTTCATGAAAATAAAATTATTTAAACAAAATTTACATTTTTTTATAAAGAAATAAAAAAGTTTCTGCAGTTTTTGTGTGATTTTTAAGAAAAACGTTTTTTTGGTATAATTTTAAAAATAATCGTCCGAAAAATTTTAAAACTACATTTCTAATTAGAGTTCATGAAAATAAAATTATTTAAACAAAATTTACATTTTTTTATAAAGAAATAAAAAAATTTTTGCAGTTTTTTTGTGATTTTTAAGAAAAACGTTTTTTTGGTATATTTTTAAAAATAATCGACCGAAAAATTTTAAAACTACATTTCTAATTAGATTTCATGAAAATAAAATTATTTAACAAAATTTACATTTTTTTATAAAGAAATAAAAAAGTTACAGCAGTTTTTGTTTGATTTTTAAGAAAAACGCATTATTTCTAAAAAATAACGTTTTTTGGTAAAATTTTAAAAATAATCAACAGAAAAATTTTAAAACTACATTTCTAATTAGATTTCATGAAAATAAAATTATTTAAACAAAATTTACATTTTTTATAAAGAAATAAAAAAGGTTCTGCAGTTTTTGTGTGATTTTTAAGAAAAACGTTTTTTTTGGTATAATTTTAAAAATAATCGACAGAAAAATTTTAAAACTACATTTCTAATTAGATTTCATGAAAATAAAATTATTTAAACAAAATTTACATTTTTTTATAAAAAAA
>CAXARA010001319.1:0-30178 GCA_963971135.1 Stenus bimaculatus
TTACTTCTTTATAAAAAAATGTAAATTTTGTTTAAATAATATTATTTTCATGAAATCTAATTAGAAATGTAGTTTTAAAATTTTTCGGACGATTACTTTTAAAATTATATCAAAAAAACGTTATTTTTTAGAAATAATGCGTTTTTCTTAAAAATCACACAAAAACTGCAGAAACTTTTTTATTTCTTTATAAAAAAATGTAAATTTTGATTAAATAATTTTATTTTCATGAAATCTAATTAGAAATGTAGTTTTAAAATTTTTCGGACGATTACTTTTAAAATTATATCAAAAAAACGTTATTTTTTCGAAATAATGCGTTTTTCTTAAAAATCAAACAAAAACTGCTGTAACTTTTTTATTTCTTTATAAAAAAATGTAAATTTTGTTTAAATAATTTTATTTTCATGAAATCTAATTAGAAATGTAGTTTTAAAATTTTTCGGTCGATTATTTTTAAAATTATACCAAAAAAACGTTTTTCTTAAAAATCAAACTAAAACTGCTGTAACTTTTTATTTCTTTATAAAAAAATGTAAATTTTGTTTAAATAATATTATTTTCATGAAATCTAATTAGAAATGTAGTTTTAAAATTTTCGGACGATTACTTTTAAAATTATATCAAAAAAACGTTATTTTTTAGAAATAATGCGTTTTTCTTAAAAATCAAACAAAAACTGCTGTAACTTTTTTATTTCTTTATAAAAAAATGTAAATTTTGTTTAAATAATTTTATTTTCATGAAATCTAATTAGAAATGTAGTTTTAAAATTTTTCGGTCGATTATTTTAAAATTATACCAAAAAAACGTTTTTCTTAAAAATCAAACTAAAACTGCTGTAACTTTTTTATTTCTTTATAAAAAAATGTAAATTTTGTTTAAATAATATTATTTTCATGAAATCTAATTAGAAATGTAGTTTTAAAATTTTTCGGACGATTACTTTTAAAATTATATCAAAAAAACGTTATTTTTTAGAAATAATGCGTTTTTCTTAAAAATCAAACAAAAACTGCTGTAACTTTTTATTTCTTTATAAAAAAATGTAAATTTTGTTTAAATAATTTTATTTTCATGAAATCTAATTAGAAATGTAGTTTTAAAATTTTTCGGTCGATTATTTTTAAAATTATACCAAAAAAAACGTTTTTCTTAAAAATCACACAAAAACTGCAGAAACTTTTTTATTTCTTTATAAAAAAATGTAAATTTTGTTTAAATAATATTATTTTCATGAAATCTAATTAGAAATGTAGTTTTAAAATTTTTCGGACGATTACTTTTAAAATTATATCAAAAAAACGTTATTTTTTAGAAATAATGCGTTTTTCTTAAAAATCAAACAAAAACTGCTGTAACTTTTTTATTTCTTTATAAAAAAATGTAAATTTTGTTTAAATAATTTTATTTTCATGAAATCTAATTAGAAATGTAGTTTTAAAATTTTTCGGTCGATTATTTTTAAAATTATACCAAAAAAACGTTTTTCTTAAAATCAAACTAAAACTGCTGTAACTTTTTTATTTCTTTATAAAAAAATGTAAATTTTGTTTAAATAATATTATTTTCATGAAATCTAATTAGAAATGTAGTTTTAAAATTTTTCGGACGATTACTTTTAAAATTATATCAAAAAAACGTTATTTTTTAGAAATAATGCGTTTTTCTTAAAAATCAAACAAAAACTGCTGTAACTTTTTTATTTCTTTTTAAAAAATGTAAATTTTGTTTAAATAATATTATTTTCATGAAATCTAATTAGAAATGTAGTTTTAAAATTTTTCGGACGATTACTTTTAAAATTATATCAAAAAAACGTTATTTTTTAGAAATAATGCGTTTTTCTTAAAAATCAAACAAAAACTGCTGTAACTTTTTTATTTCTTTATAAAAAAATGTAAATTTTGTTTAAATAATTTTATTTTCATGAAATCTAATTAGAAATGTAGTTTTAAAATTTTTCGGTTGATTATTTTTAAAATTATACCAAAAAAACGTTTTTCTTAAAAATCAAACTAAAACTGCTGTAACTTTTTTATTTCTTTATAAAAAAATGTAAATTTTGTTTAAATAATATTATTTTCATGAAATCTAATTAGAAATGTAGTTTTAAAATTTTTCGGACGATTACTTTTAAAATTATATCAAAAAAACGTTATTTTTTAGAAATAATGCGTTTTTCTTAAAAATCAAACAAAAACTGCTGTAACTTTTTTATTTCTTTATAAAAAAATGTAAATTTTGTTTAAATAATTTTATTTTCATGAAATCTAATTAGAAATGTAGTTTAAAATTTTTCGGTCGATTATTTTTAAAATTATACCAAAAAAACGTATTTCTTAAAAATCACACAAAAACTGCAGAAACTTTTTTATTTCTTTATAAAAAAATGTAAATTTTGTTTAAATAATTTTATTTTCATGAAATCTAATTAGAAATGTAGTTTTAAAATTTTTCGGACGATTACTTTTAAAATTATATCAAAAAAAACGTTATTTTTTAGAAATAATGCGTTTTTCTTAAAAATCAAACAAAAACTGCTGTAACTTTTTTATTTCTTTATAAAAAAATGTAAATTTTGTTTAAATAATTTTATTTTCATGAAATCTAATTAGAAATGTAGTTTTAAAATTTTTCGGTCGATTATTTTTAAAATTATACCAAAAAAAACGTTTTTCTTAAAATCAAACTAAAACTGCTGTAACTTTTTTATTTCTTTATAAAAAAATGTAAATTTTGTTTAAATAATATTATTTTCATGAAATCTAATTAGAAATGTAGTTTTAAAATTTTTCGGACGATTACTTTTAAAATTATATCAAAAAAACGTTATTTTTTAGAAATAATGCGTTTTTCTTAAAAATCAAACAAAAACTGCTGTAACTTTTTTATTTCTTTATAAAAAAATGTAAATTTTGTTTAAATAATTTTATTTTCATGAAATCTAATTAGAAATGTAGTTTTAAAATTTTTCGGTCGATTATTTTTAAAATTATACCAAAAAAACGTTTTTCTTAAAAATCACACAAAAACTGCAGAAACTTTTTTATTTCTTTATAAAAAAATGTAAATTTTGTTTAAATAATATTATTTTCATGAAATCTAATTAGAAATGTAGTTTTAAAATTTTTCGGACGATTACTTTTAAAATTATATCAAAAAAACGTTATTTTTTAGAAATAATGCGTTTTCTTAAAAATCAAACAAAAACTGCTGTAACTTTTTTATTTCTTTATAAAAAAATGTAAATTTTGTTTAAATAATTTTATTTTCATGAAATCTAATTAGAAATGTAGTTTTAAAATTTTTCGGTCGATTATTTTTAAAATTATACCAAAAAAACGTTTTCTTAAAAATCAAACTAAAACTGCTGTAACTTTTTTATTTCTTTATAAAAAAATGTAAATTTTGTTTAAATAATATTATTTTCATGAAATCTAATTAGAAATGTAGTTTTAAAATTTTTCGGACGATTACTTTAAAAATTATATCAAAAAAACGTTATTTTTTAGAAATAATGCGTTTTTCTTAAAAATCAAACAAAAACTGCTGTAACTTTTTTATTTCTTTTTAAAAAAATGTAAATTTTGTTTAAATAATATTATTTTCATGAAATCTAATTAGAAATGTAGTTTTAAAATTTTTCGGACGATTACTTTTAAAATTATATCAAAAAAACGTTATTTTTTAGAAATAATGCGTTTTTCTTAAAAATCAAACAAAAACTGCTGTAACTTTTTTATTTCTTTATAAAAAAATGTAAATTTTGTTTAAATAATTTTATTTTCATGAAATCTAATTAGAAATGTAGTTTTAAAATTTTTCGGTCGATTATTTTTAAAATTATACCAAAAAAACGTTTTTCTTAAAAATCACACAAAAACTGCAGAAACTTTTTTATTTCTTTATAAAAAAATGTAAATTTTGTTTAAATAATATTATTTTCATGAAATCTAATTAGAAATGTAGTTTTAAAATTTTTCGGACGATTACTTTTAAAATTATATCAAAAAAACGTTATTTTTTAGAAATAATGCGTTTTTCTTAAAAATCAAACAAAAACTGCTGTAACTTTTTTATTTCTTTATAAAAAAATGTAAATTTTGTTTAAATAATTTTATTTTCATGAAATCTAATTAGAAATGTAGTTTTAAAATTTTTCGGTCGATTATTTTTAAAATTATACCAAAAAAACGTTTTTCTTAAAAATCAAACTAAAACTGCTGTAACTTTTTTATTTCTTTATAAAAAAATGTAAATTTTGTTTAAATAATATTATTTACATGAAATCTAATTAGAAATGTAGTTTTAAAATTTTTCGGACGATTACTTTTAAAATTATATCAAAAAAACGTTATTTTTTAGAAATAATGCGTTTTTCTTAAAAATCAAACAAAAACTGCTGTAACTTTTTTATTTCTTTATAAAAAAATGTAAATTTTGTTTAAATAATTTTATTTTCATGAAATCTTATTAGAAATGTAGTTTTAAAATTTTTCGGTCGATTATTTTTAAAATTATACCAAAAAAACGTTTTTCTTAAAAATCACACAAAAACTGCAGAAACTTTTTTATTTCTTTATAAAAAAATGTAAATTTTGTTTAAATAATTTTATTTTCATGAAATCTAATTAGAAATGTAGTTTTAAAATTTTTCGGACGATTACTTTTAAAATTATATCAAAAAAACGTTATTTTTTCGAAATAATGCGTTTTTCTTAAAAATCAAACAAAAACTGCTGTAACTTTTTTATTTCTTTATAAAAAAATGTAAATTTTGTTTAAATAATTTTATTTTCATGAAATCTAATTAGAAATGTAGTTTTAAAATTTTTCGGTCGATTATTTTTAAAATTATAACAAAAAAACGTTTTTCTTAAAAATCAAACTAAAACTGCTGTAACTTTTTTATTTCTTTATAAAAAAATGTAAATTTTGTTTAAATAATATTATTTTCATGAAATCTAATTAGAAATGTAGTTTTAAAATTTTTCGGACGATTACTTTTAAAATTATATCAAAAAAACGTTATTTTTTAGAAATAATGCGTTTTTCTTAAAAATCAAACAAAAACTGCTGTAACTTTTTTATTTCTTTATAAAAAAATGTAAATTTTGTTTAAATAATTTTATTTTCATGAAATCTAATTAGAAATGTAGTTTTAAAATTTTTCGGTCGATTATTTTTAAAATTATACCAAAAAAACGTTTTTCTTAAAAATCACACAAAAACTGCAGAAACTTTTTTATTTCTTTATAAAAAAATGTAAATTTTGTTTAAATAATTTTATTTTCATGAAATCTAATTAGAAATGTAGTTTTAAAATTTTTCGGACGATTACTTTTAAAATTATATCAAAAAAACGTTATTTTTTAGAAATAATGCGTTTTTCTTAAAAATCAAACAAAAACTGCTGTAACTTTTTTATTTCTTTATAAAAAAATGTAAATTTTGTTTAAATAATTTTATTTTCATGAAATCTAATTAGAAATGTAGTTTTAAAATTTTTCGGTCGATTATTTTTAAAATTATACCAAAAAAACGTTTTTCTTAAAAATCACACAAAAACTGCAGAAACTTTTTTATTTTTTTATAAAAAAATGTAAATTTTGTTTAAATAATATTATTTTCATGAAATCTAATTAGAAATGTAGTTTTAAAATTTTTCGGACGATTACTTTTAAAATTATATCAAAAAAACGTTATTTTTTAGAAATAATGCGTTTTTCTTAAAAATCAAACAAAAACTGCTGTAACTTTTTTATTTCTTTATAAAAAAATGTAAATTTTGTTTAAATAATTTTATTTTCATGAAATCTAATTAGAAATGTAGTTTTAAAATTTTTCGGTCGATTATTTTTAAAATTATACCAAAAAAACGTTTTTCTTAAAAATCACACAAAAACTGCAGAAACTTTTTTATTTCTTTATAAAAAAATGTAAATTTTGTTTAAATAATATTATTTTCATGAAATCTAATTAGAAATGTAGTTTTAAAATTTTTCGGACGATTACTTTTAAAATTATATCAAAAAAACGTTATTTTTTAGAAATAATGCGTTTTTCTTAAAAATCAAACAAAAACTGCTGTAACTTTTTTATTTCTTTATAAAAAAATGTAAATTTTGTTTAAATAATATTATTTTCATGAAATCTAATTAGAAATGTAGTTTTAAAATTTTTCGGACGATTACTTTTAAAATTATATCAAAAAAACGTTATTTTTTAGAAATAATGCGTTTTTCTTAAAAATCAAACAAAAACTGCTGTAACTTTTTTATTTCTTTATAAAAAAATGTAAATTTTGTTTAAATAATTTTATTTTCATGAAATCTAATTAGAAATGTAGTTTTAAAATTTTTCGGTCGATTATTTTTAAAATTATACCAAAAAAACGTTTTTCTTAAAAATCAAACAAAAACTGCTGTAACTTTTTTATTTCTTTATAAAAAAATGTAAATTTTGTTTAAATAATATTATTTTCATGAAATCTAATTAGAAATGTAGTTTTAAAATTTTTCGGACGATTACTTTTAAAATTATATCAAAAAAACGTTATTTTTTAGAAATAATGCGTTTTTCTTAAAAATCAAACAAAAACTGCTGTAACTTTTTTATTTCTTTATAAAAAAATGTAAATTTTGTTTAAATAATTTTATTTTCATGAAATCTAATTAGAAATGTAGTTTTAAAATTTTTCGGTCGATTATTTTTAAAATTATACCAAAAAAACGTTTTTCTTAAAAATCACACAAAAACTGCAGAAACTTTTTTATTTCTTTATAAAAAAATGTAAATTTTGTTTAAATAATATTATTTTCATGAAATCTAATTAGAAATGTAGTTTTAAAATTTTTCGGACGATTACTTTTAAAATTATATCAAAAAAACGTTATTTTTTAGAAATAATGCGTTTTTCTTAAAAATCAAACAAAAACTGCTGTAACTTTTTTATTTCTTTATAAAAAAATGTAAATTTTGTTTAAATAATTTTATTTTCATGAAATCTAATTAGAAATGTAGTTTTAAAATTTTTCGGTCGATTATTTTTAAAATTATACCAAAAAAACGTTTTTCTTAAAAATCAAACTAAAACTGCTGTAACTTTTTTATTTCTTTATAAAAAAATGTAAATTTTGTTTAAATAATATTATTTTCATGAAATCTAATTAGAAATGTAGTTTTAAAATTTTTCGGACGATTACTTTTAAAATTATATCAAAAAAACGTTATTTTTTAGAAATAATGCGTTTTTCTTAAAAATCAAACAAAAAATGCTGTAACTTTTTTATTTCTTTATAAAAAAATGTAAATTTTGTTTAAATAATTTTATTTTCATGAAATCTAATTAGAAATGTAGTTTTAAAATTTTTCGGTCGATTATTTTGAAAATTATACCAAAAAAACGTTTTTCTTAAAAATCACACAAAAACTGCAGAAACTTTTTTATTTCTTTATAAAAAAATGTAAATTTTGATTAAATAATTTTATTTTCATGAAATCTAATTAGAAATGTAGTTTTAAAATTTTTCGGACGATTACTTTTAAAATTATATCAAAAAAACGTTATTTTTTCGAAATAATGCGTTTTTCTTAAAAATCAAACAAAAACTGCTGTAACTTTTTTATTTCTTTATAAAAAAATGTAAATTTTGTTTAAATAATTTTATTTTCATGAAATCTAATTAGAAATGTAGTTTTAAAATTTTTCGGTCGATTATTTTTAAAATTATAACAAAAAAACGTTTTTCTTAAAAATCAAACTAAAACTGCTGTAACTTTTTTATTTCTTTATAAAAAAATGTAAATTTTGTTTAAATAATATTATTTTCATGAAATCTAATTAGAAATGTAGTTTTAAAATTTTTCGGACGATTACTTTTAAAATTATATCAAAAAAACGTTATTTTTTAGAAATAATGCGTTTTTCTTAAAAATCAAACAAAAACTGCTGCAACTTTTTTATTTCTTTATAAAAAAATGTAAATTTTGTTTAAATAATTTTATTTTCATGAAATCTAATTAGAAATGTAGTTTTAAAATTTTTCGGTCGATTATTTTTAAAATTATACCAAAAAAACGTTTTTCTTATAAATCACACAAAAACTGCAGAAACTTTTTTATTTCTTTATAAAAAAATGTAAATTTTGTTTAAATAATTTTATTTTCATGAAATCTAATTAGAAATGTAGTTTTAAAATTTTTCGGACGATTACTTTTAAAATTATATCAAAAAAACGTTATTTTTTAGAAATAATGCGTTTTTCTTAAAAATCAAACAAAAACTGCTGTAACTTTTTTATTTCTTTATAAAAAAATGTAAATTTTGTTTAAATAATTTTATTTTCATGAAATCTAATTAGAAATGTAGTTTTAAAATTTTTCGGTCGATTATTTTTAAAATTATACCAAAAAAACGTTTTTCTTAAAAATCACACAAAAACTGCAGAAACTTTTTTATTTTTTTATAAAAAAATGTAAATTTTGTTTAAATAATATTATTTTCATGAAATCTAATTAGAAATGTAGTTTTAAAATTTTTCGGACGATTACTTTTAAAATTATATCAAAAAAACGTTATTTTTTAGAAATAATGCGTTTTTCTTAAAAATCAAACAAAAACTGCTGTAACTTTTTTATTTCTTTATAAAAAAATGTAAATTTTGTTTAAATAATTTTATTTTCATGAAATCTAATTAGAAATGTAGTTTTAAAATTTTTCGGTCGATTATTTTTAAAATTATACCAAAAAAACGTTTTTCTTAAAAATCACACAAAAACTGCAGAAACTTTTTTATTTCTTTATAAAAAAATGTAAATTTTGTTTAAATAATATTATTTTCATGAAATCTAATTAGAAATGTAGTTTTAAAATTTTTCGGACGATTACTTTTAAAATTATATCAAAAAAACGTAATTTTTTAGAAATAATGCGTTTTTCTTAAAAATCAAACAAAAACTGCTGTAACTTTTTTATTTCTTTAAAAAAAATGTAAATTTTGTTTAAATAATATTATTTTCATGAAATCTAATTAGAAATGTAGTTTTAAAATTTTTCGGACGATTACTTTTAAAATTATATCAAAAAAACGTTATTTTTTAGAAATAATGCGTTTTTCTTAAAAATCAAACAAAAACTGCTGTAACTTTTTTATTTCTTTATAAAAAAATGTAAATTTTGTTTAAATAATTTTATTTTCATGAAATCTAATTAGAAATGTAGTTTTAAAATTTTTCGGTCGATTATTTTTAAAATTATACCAAAAAAACGTTTTTCTTAAAAATCACACAAAACCTGCAGAAACTTTTTTATTTCTTTATAAAAAAATGTAAATTTTGTTTAAATAATATTATTTTCATGAAATCTAATTAGAAATGTAGTTTTAAAATTTTTCGGACGATTACTTTTAAAATTATATCAAAAAAACGTTATTTTTTAGAAATAATGCGTTTTTCTTAAAAATCAAACAAAAACTGCTGTAACTTTTTTATTTCTTTATAAAAAAATGTAAATTTTGTTTAAATAATTTTATTTTCATGAAATCTAATTAGAAATGTAGTTTTAAAATTTTTCGGTCGATTATTTTTAAAATTATACCAAAAAAACGTTTTTCTTAAAAATCAAACTAAAACTGCTGTAACTTTTTTATTTCTTTATAAAAAAATGTAAATTTTGTTTAAATAATATTATTTTCATGAAATCTAATTAGAAATGTAGTTTTAAAATTTTTCGGACGATTACTTTTAAAATTATGTCAAAAAAACGTTATTTTTTAGAAATAATGCGTTTTTCTTAATAATCAAACATAAACTGCTGTAACTTTTTTATTTCTTTATAAAAAAATGTAAATTTTGTTTAAATAATTTTATTTTCATGAAATCTAATTAGAAATGTAGTTTTAAAATTTTTCGGTCGATTATTTTTAAAATTATACCAAAAAAACGTTTTTCTTAAAAATCAAACTAAAACTGCTGTAACTTTTTTATTTCTTTATAAAAAAATGTAAATTTTGTTTAAATAATATTATTTTCATGAAATCTAATTAGAAATGTAGTTTTAAAATTTTTCGGACGATTACTTTTAAAATTATATCAAAAAAACGTTATTTTTTAGAAATAATGCGTTTTTCTTAAAAATCAAACAAAAACTGCTGTAACTTTTTTATTTCTTTATAAAAAAATGTAAATTTTGTTTAAATAATTTTATTTTCATGAAATCTAATTAGAAATGTAGTTTTAAAATTTTTCGGTCGATTATTTTTAAAATTATACCAAAAAAACGTTTTTCTTAAAAATCAAACTAAAACTGCTGTAACTTTTTTATTTCTTTATAAAAAAATGTAAATTTTGTTTAAATAATATTATTTTCATGAAATCTAATTAGAAATGTAGTTTTAAAATTTTTCGGACGATTACTTTTAAAATTATATCAAAAAAACGTTATTTTTTAGAAATAATGCGTTTTTCTTAAAAATCAAACAAAAACTGCTGTAACTTTTTTATTTCTTTATAAAAAAATGTAAATTTTGTTTAAATAATTTTATTTTCATGAAATCTTATTAGAAATGTAGTTTTAAAATTTTTCGGTCGATTATTTTTAAAATTATACCAAAAAACGTTTTTCTTAAAAATCAAACTAAAACTGCTGTAACTTTTTTATTTCTTTATAAAAAAATGTAAATTTTGTTTAAATAATATTATTTTCATGAAATCTAATTAGAAATGTAGTTTTAAAATTTTTCGGACGATTACTTTTAAAATTATATCAAAAAAACGTTATTTTTTAGAAATAATGCGTTTTTCTTAAAAATCAAACAAAAACTGCTGTAACTTTTTTATTTCTTTATAAAAAAATGTAAATTTTGTTTAAATAATTTTATTTTCATGAAATCTAATTAGAAATGTAGTTTTAAAATTTTTCGGTCGATTATTTTTAAAATTATACCAAAAAAACGTTTTTCTTAAAAATCAAACTAAAACTGCTGTAACTTTTTTATTTCTTTATAAAAAAATGTAAATTTTGTTTAAATAATATTATTTTCATGAAATCTAATTAGAAATGTAGTTTTAAAATTTTTCGGACGATTACTTTTAAAATTATATCAAAAAAACGTTATTTTTTAGAAATAATGCGTTTTTCTTAAAAATCAAACAAAAACTGCTGTAACTTTTTTATTTCTTTATAAAAAAATGTAAATTTTGTTTAAATAATTTTATTTTCATGAAATCTAATTAGAAATGTAGTTTTAAAATTTTTCGGTCAATTATTTTTAAAATTATACCAAAAAACGTTTTTCATAAAAATCACACAAAAACTGCAGAAACTTTTTTATTTCTTTATAAAAAAATGTAAATTTTGTTTAAATAATTTTATTTTCATGAAATCTAATTAGAAATGTAGTTTTAAAATTTTTCTTACGATTACTTTTAAAATTATATCAAAAAAACGTTATTTTTTAGAAATAATGCGTTTTTCTTAAAAATCAAACAAAAACTGCTGTAACTTTTTTATTTCTTTATAAAAAAATGTAAATTTTGTTTAAATAATTTTATTTTCATGAAATCTAATTAGAAATGTAGTTTTAAAATTTTTCGGTCGATTATTTTTAAAATTATACCAAAAAAACGTTTTTCTTAAAAATCAAACTAAAACTGCTGTAACTTTTTTATTTCTTTATAAAAAAATGTAAATTTTGTTTAAATAATATTATTTTCATGAAATCTAATTAGAAATGTAGTTTTAAAATTTTTCGGACGATTACTTTTAAAATTATATCAAAAAAACGTTATTTTTTAGAAATAATGCGTTTTTCTTAAAAATCAAACAAAAACTGCTGTAACTTTTTTATTTCTTTATAAAAAAATGTAAATTTTGTTCAAATAATTTTATTTTCATGAAATCTAATTAGAAATGTAGTTTTAAAATTTTTCGGTCGATTATTTTTAAAATTATACCAAAAAAACGTTTTTCTTAAAAATCACACAAAAACTGCAGAAACTTTTTTATTTCTTTATAAAAAAATGTAAATTTTGTTTAAATAATTTTATTTTCATGAAATCTAATTAGAAATGTAGTTTTAAAATTTTTCGGACGATTACTTTTAAAATTATATCAAAAAAACGTTATTTTTTAGAAATAATGCGTTTTTCTTAAAAATCAAACAAAAACTGCTGTAACTTTTTTATTTCTTTATAAAAAAATGTAAATTTTGTTTAAATAATTTTATTTTCATGAAATCTAATTAGAAATGTAGTTTTAAAATTTTTCGGTCGATTATTTTTAAAATTATACCAAAAAAACGTTTTTCTTAAAAATCAAACTAAAACTGCTGTAACTTTTTTATATCTTTATAAAAAAATGTAAATTTTGTTTAAATAATTTTATTTTCATGAAATCTAATTAGAAATGTAGTTTTAAAATTTTTCGGTCGATTATTTTTAAAATTATACCAAAAAAACGTTTTTCTTAAAAATCAAACTAAAACTGCTGTAACTTTTTTATTTCTTTATAAAAAAATGTAAATTTTGTTTAAATAATATTATTTTCATGAAATCCAATTAGAAATGTAGTTTTAAAATTTTTCGGACGATTACTTTTAAAATTATATCAAAAAAACGTTATTTTTTAGAAATAATGCGTTTTTCTTAAAAATCAAACAAAAACTGCTGTAACTTTTTTATTTCTTTATAAAAAAATGTAAATTTTGTTTAAATAATTTTATTTTCATGAAATCTAATTAGAAATGTAGTTTTAAAATTTTTCGGTCGATTATTTTTAAAATTATACCAAAAAAACGTTTTTCTTAAAAATCAAACAAAAACTGCTGTAACTTTTTTATTTCTTTATAAAAAAATGTAAATTTTGTTTAAATAATTTTATTTTCATGAAATCTAATTAGAAATGTAGTTTTAAAATTTTTCGGTCGATTATTTTTAAAATTATACCAAAAAAACGTTTTTCTTAAAAATCAAACTAAAACTGCTGTAACTTTTTTATTTCTTTATAAAAAAATGTAAATTTTGTTTAAATAATATTATTTTCATGAAATCTAATTAGAAATGTAGTTTTAAAATTTTTCGGACGATTACTTTTAAAATTATATCAAAAAAACGTTATTTTTTAGAAATAATGCGTTTTTCTTAAAAATCAAACAAAAACTGCTGTAACTTTTTTATTTCTTTATAAAAAAATGTAAATTTTGTTTAAATAATTTTATTTTCATGAAATCTAATTAGAAATGTAGTTTTAAAATTTTTCGGTCGATTATTTTTAAAATTATACCAAAAAAACGTTTTTCTTAAAAATCACACAAAAACTGCAGAAACTTTTTTATTTCTTTATATAAAAATGTAAATTTTGTTTAAATAATTTTATTTTCATGAAATCTAATTAGAAATGTAGTTTTAAAATTTTTCGGACGATTACTTTTAAAATTATATCAAAAAAACGTTATTTTTTAGAAATAATGCGTTTTTCTTAAAAATCAAACAAAAACTGCTGTAACTTTTTTATTTCTTTATAAAAAAATGTAAATTTTGTTTAAATAATTTTATTTTCATGAAATCTAATTAGAAATGTAGTTTTAAAATTTTTCGGTCGATTATTTTTAAAATTATACCAAAAAAACGTTTTTCTTAAAAATCACACAAAAACTGCAGAAACTTTTTTATTTCTTTATAAAAAAATGTAAATTTTGTTTAAATAATTTTATTTTCATGAAATCTAATTAGAAATGTAGTTTTAAAATTTTTCGGTCGATTATTTTTAAAATTATACCAAAAAAACGTTTTTCTTAAAAATCAAACTAAAACTGCTGTAACTTTTTTATTTCTTTATAAAAAAATGTAAATTTTGTTTAAATAATATTATTTTCATGAAATCTAATTAGAAATGTAGTTTTAAAATTTTTCGGACGATTACTTTTAAAATTATATCAAAAAAACGTTATTTTTTAGAAATAATGCGTTTTTCTTAAAAATCAAACAAAAACTGCTGTAACTTTTTTATTTCTTTATAAAAAAATGTAAATTTTGTTTAAATAATTTTATTTTCATGAAATCTAATTAGAAATGTAGTTTTAAAATTTTTCGGTCGATTATTTTTAAAATTATACCAAAAAAACGTTTTTCTTAAAAATCACACAAAAACTGCAGAAACTTTTTTATTTCTTTATAAAAAAATGTAAATTTTGTTTAAATAATTTTATTTTCATGAAATCTAATTAGAAATGTAGTTTTAAAATTTTTCGGACGATTACTTTTAAAATTATATCAAAAAAACGTTATTTTTTAGAAATAATGCGTTTTTCTTAAAAATCAAACAAAAACTGCTGTAACTTTTTTATTTCTTTATAAAAAAATGTAAATTTTGTTTAAATAATTTTATTTTCATGAAATCTAATTAGAAATGTAGTTTTAAAATTTTTTGGTCGATTATTTTTAAAATTATACCAAAAAAACGTTTTTCTTAAAAATCAAACTAAAACTGCTGTAACTTTTTTATTTCTTTATAAAAAAATGTAAATTTTGTTTAAATAATATTATTTTCATGAAATCTAATTAGAAATGTAGTTTTAAAATTTTTCGGACGATTACTTTTAAAATTATATCAAAAAAACGTTATTTTTTAGAAATAATGCGTTTTTCTTAAAAATCAAACAAAAACTGCTGTAACTTTTTTATTTCTTTATAAAAAAATGTAAATTTTGTTTAAATAATTTTATTTTCATGAAATCTAATTAGAAATGTAGTTTTAAAATTTTTCGGTCGATTATTTTTAAAATTATACCAAAAAAACGTTTTTCTTAAAAATCACACAAAAACTGCAGAAACTTTTTTATTTCTTTATAAAAAAATGTAAATTTTGTTTAAATAATTTTATTTTCATGAAATCTAATTAGAAATGTAGTTTTAAAATTTTTCGGACGATTACTTTTAAAATTATATCAAAAAAACGTTATTTTTTAGAAATAATGCGTTTTTCTTAAAAATCAAACAAAAACTGCTGTAACTTTTTTATTTCTTTATAAAAAAATGTAAATTTTGTTTAAATAATTTTATTTTCATGAAATCTAATTAGAAATGTAGTTTTAAAATTTTTCGGTCGATTATTTTTAAAATTATACCAAAAAAACGTTTTTCTTAAAAATCAAACTAAAACTGCTGTAACTTTTTTATTTCTTTATAAAAAAATGTAAATTTTGTTTAAATAATTTTATTTTCATGAAATCTAATTAGAAATGTAGTTTTAAAATTTTTCGGTCGATTATTTTTAAAATTATACCAAAAAAACGTTTTTCTTAAAAATCAAACTAAAACTGCTGTAACTTTTTTATTTCTTTATAAAAAAATGTAAATTTTGTTTAAATAATATTATTTTCATGAAATCTAATTAGAAATGTAGTTTTAAAATTTTTCGGACGATTACTTTTAAAATTATATCAAAAAAACGTTATTTTTTAGAAATAATGCGTTTTTCTTAAAAATCAAACAAAAACTGCTGTAACTTTTTTATTTCTTTATAAAAAAATGTAAATATTGTTTAAATAATTTTATTTTCATGAAATCTAATTAGAAATGTAGTTTTAAAATTTTTCGGTCGATTATTTTTAAAATTATACCAAAAAAACGTTTTTCTTAAAAATCACACAAAAACTGCAGAAACTTTTTTATTTCTTTATAAAAAAATGTAAATTTTGTTTAAATAATTTTATTTTCATGAAATCTAATTAGAAATGTAGTTTTAAAATTTTTCGGACGATTACTTTTAAAATTATATCAAAAAAACGTTATTTTTTAGAAATAATGCGTTTTTCTTAAAAATCAAACAAAAACTGCTGTAACTTTTTTATTTCTTTATAAAAAAATGTAAATTTTGTTTAAATAATTTTATTTTCATGAAATCTAATTGGAAATGTAGTTTTAAAATTTTTCGGTCGATTATTTTTAAAATTATACCAAAAAAACGTTTTTCTTAAAAATCACACAAAAACTGCAGAAACTTTTTTATTTCTTTATAAAAAAATGTAAATTTTGTTTAAATAATATTATTTTCATGAAATCTAATTAGAAATGTAGTTTTAAAATTTTTCGGACGATTACTTTTAAAATTATATCAAAAAAACGTTATTTTTTAGAAATAATGCGTTTTTCTTAAAAATCAAACAAAAACTGCTGTAACTTTTTTATTTCTTTATAAAAAAATGTAAATTTTGTTTAAATAATTTTATTTTCATGAAATCTAATTAGAAATGTAGTTTTAAAATTTTTCGGTCGATTATTTTTAAAATTATACCAAAAAAACGTTTTTCTTAACAATCAAACTAAAACTGCTGTAACTTTTTTATTTCTTTATAAAAAAATGTAAATTTTGTTTAAATAATATTATTTTCATGAAATCTAATTAGAAATGTAGTTTTAAAATTTTTCGGACGATTACTTTTAAAATTATATCAAAAAAACGTTATTTTTTAGAAATAATGCGTTTTTCTTAAAAATCAAACAAAAACTGCTGTAACTTTTTTATTTCTTTATAAAAAAATGTAAATTTTGTTTAAATAATTTTATTTTCATGAAATCTAATTAGAAATGTAGTTTTAAAATTTTTCGGTCGATTATTTTTAAAATTATACCAAAAAAACGTTTTTCTTAAAAATCACACAAAAACTGCAGAAACTTTTTTATTTCTTTATAAAAGAATGTAAATTTTGTTTAAATAATATTATTTTCATGAAATCTAATTAGAAATGTAGTTTTAAAATTTTTCGGACGCTTACTTTTAAAATTATATCAAAAAAACGTTATTTTTTAGAAATAATGCGTTTTTCTTAAAAATCAAACAAAAACTGCTGTAACTTTTTTATTTCTTTATAAAAAAATGTAAATTTTGTTTAAATAATTTTATTTTCATGAAATCTAATTAGAAATGTAGTTTTAAAATTTTTCGGTCGATTATTTTTAAAATTATACCAAAAAAACGTTTTTCTTAAAAATCACACAAAAACTGCAGAAACTTTTTTATTTCTTTATAAAAAAATGTAAATTTTGTTTAAATAATATTATTTTCATGAAATCTAATTAGAAATGTAGTTTTAAAATTTTTCGGACGATTACTTTTAAAATTATATCAAAAAAACGTTATTTTTTAGAAATAATGCGTTTTTCTTAAAAATCAAACAAAAACTGCTGTAACTTTTATATTTCTTTATAAAAAAATGTAAATTTTGTTTAAATAATATTATTTTTATGAAATCTAA
Source organism: Stenus bimaculatus (assembly GCA_963971135.1). Lineage (NCBI taxonomy): Eukaryota > Metazoa > Arthropoda > Insecta > Coleoptera > Staphylinidae > Stenus > Stenus bimaculatus. The sequence goes on from CAXARA010001319.1 coordinate 17,259, forward strand.
TTAGAAATGTAGTTTTAAAATTTTTCGGACGATTACTTTTAAAATTATATCAAAAAAACGTTATTTTTTAGAAATAATGCGTTTTTCTTAAAAATCAAACAAAAACTGCTGTAACTTTTTTATTTCTTTATAAAAAAATGTAAATTTTGTTTAAATAATTTTATTTTCATGAAATCTAATTAGAAATGTAGTTTTAAAAATTTTCGGTCGATTATTTTCAAAATTATACCAAAAAAACGTTTTTCTTAAAAATCACACAAAAACTGCAGAAACTTTTTTATTTCTTTATAAAAAAATGTAAATTTTGTTTAAATAATATTATTTTCATGAAATCTAATTAGAAATGTAGTTTTAAAATTTTTCGGACGATTACTTTTAAAATTATATCAAAAAAACGTTATTTTTTAGAAATAATGCGTTTTTCTTAAAAATCAAACAAAAACTGCTGTAACTTTTTTATTTCTTTATAAAAAAATGTAAATTTTGTTTAAATAATTTTATTTTCATGAAATCTAATTAGAAATGTAGTTTTAAAATTTTTCGGACGATTACTTTTAAAATTATATCAAAAAAACGTTATTTTTTAGAAATAATGCGTTTTTCTTAAAAATCAAACAAAAACTGCTGTAACTTTTTTATTTCTTTATAAAAAAATGTAAATTTTGTTTAAATAAATTTATTTTCATGAAATCTAATTAGAAATGTAGTTTTAAAATTTTTCGGTCGATTATTTTTAAAATTATACCAAAAAAACGTTTTTCTTAAAAATCAAACTAAAACTGCTGTAACTTTTTTATTTCTTTATAAAAAAATGTAAATTTTGTTTAAATAATATTATTTTCATGAAATCTAATTAGAAATGTAGTTTTAAAATTTTTCGGACGATTACTTTTAAAATTATATCAAAAAAACGTTATTTTTTAGAAATAATGCGTTTTTCTTAAAAATCAAACAAAAACTGCTGTAACTTTTTTATTTCTTTATAAAAAAATGTAAATTTTGTTTAAATAATATTATTTTCATGAAATCTAATTAGAAATGTAGTTTTAAAATTTTTCGGACGATTACTTTTAAAATTATATCAAAAAAACGTTATTTTTTAGAAATAATGCGTTTTTCTTAAAAATCAAACAAAAACTGCTGTAACTTTTTTATTTCTTTATAAAAAAATGTAAATTTTGTTTAAATAATTTTATTTTCATGAAATCTAATTAGAAATGTAGTTTTAAAATTTTTCGGTCGATTATTTTTAAAATTATACCAAAAAAACGTTTTTCTTAAAAATCACACAAAAACTGCAGAAACTTTTTTATTTCTTTATAAAAGAATGTAAATTTTGTTTAAATAATATTATTTTCATGAAATCTAATTAGAAATGTAGTTTTAAAATTTTTCGGACGCTTACTTTTAAAATTATATCAAAAAAACGTTATTTTTTAGAAATAATGCGTTTTTCTTAAAAATCAAACAAAAACTGCTGTAACTTTTTTATTTCTTTATAAAAAAATGTAAATTTTGTTTAAATAATTTTATTTTCATGAAATCTAATTAGAAATGTAGTTTTAAAATTTTTCGGTCGATTATTTTTAAAATTATACCAAAAAAACGTTTTTCTTAAAAATCACACAAAAACTGCAGAAACTTTTTTATTTCTTTATAAAAAAATGTAAATTTTGTTTAAATAATATTATTTTCATGAAATCTAATTAGAAATGTAGTTTTAAAATTTTTCGGACGATTACTTTTAAAATTATATCAAAAAAACGTTATTTTTTAGAAATAATGCGTTTTTCTTAAAAATCAAACAAAAACTGCTGTAACTTTTATATTTCTTTATAAAAAAATGAAAATTTTGTTTAAATAATATTATTTTTATGAAATCTAATTAGAAATGTAGTTTTAAAATTTTTCGGACGATTACTTTTAAAATTATATCAAAAAAACGTAATTTTTTAGAAATAATGCGTTTTTCTTAGAAATCAAACAAAAACTGCTGTAACTTTTTTATTTCTTTATAAAAAAATGTAAATTTTGTTTAAATAATTTTATTTTCATGAAATCTAATTAGAAATGTAGTTTTAAAATTTTTCGGTCGATTATTTTTAAAATTATACCAAAAAAACATTTTTCTTAAAAATCAAACTAAAACTGCTGTAACTTTTTTATTTCTTTATAAAAAAATGTAAATTTTGTTTAAATAATATTATTTTCATGAAATCTAATTAGAAATGTAGTTTTAAAATTTTTCGGATGATTACTTTTAAAATTATATCAAAAAAACGTTATTTTTTAGAAATAATGCGTTTTTCTTAAAAATCAAACAAAAACTGCTGTAACTTTTTTATTTCTTTATAAAAAAATGTAAATTTTGTTTAAATAATTTTATTTTCATGAAATCTAATTAGAAATGTAGTTTTAAAATTTTTCGGTCGATTATTTTTAAAATTATACCAAAAAAAACGTTTTTCTTAAAAATCACACAAAAACTGCAGAAACTTTTTTATTTCTTTATAAAAAAATGTAAATTTTGTTTAAATAATTTTATTTTCATGAAATCTAATTAGAAATGTAGTTTTAAAATTTTTCGGACGATTACTTTTAAAATTATATCAAAAAAACTTTATTTTTTAGAAATAATGCGTTTTTCTTAAAAATCAAACAAAAACAGCTGTAACTTTTTTATTTCTTTATAAAAAAATGTAAATTTTGTTTAAATAATTTTATTTTCATGAAATCTAATTAGAAATGTAGTTTTAAAATTTTTCGGTCGATTATTTTTAAAATTATACCAAAAAAACGTTTTTCTTAAAAATCACACAAAAACTGCAGAAACTTTTTTATTTTTTTATAAAAAAATGTAAATTTTGTTTAAATAATTTTATTTTCATGAAATCTAATTAGAAATGTAGTTTTAAAATTTTTCGGACGATTACTTTTAAAATTATATCAAAAAAACGTTATTTTTTAGAAATAATGCGTTTTTCTTAAAAATCAAACAAAAACTGCTGTAACTTTTTTATTTCTTTATAAAAAAATGTAAATTTTGTTTAAATAATTTTATTTTCATGAAATCTAATTAGAAATGTAGTTTTAAAATTTTTCGGTCGATTATTTTTAAAATTATACCAAAAAAACGTTTTTCTTAAAAATCACACAAAAACTGCAGAAACTTTTTTATTTCTTTATAAAAAAATGTAAATTTTGTTTAAATAATATTATTTTCATGAAATCTAATTAGAAATGTAGTTTTAAAATTTTTCGGACGATTACTTTTAAAATTATATCAAAAAAACGTTATTTTTTAGAAATAATGCGTTTTTCTTAAAAATCAAACAAAAACTGCTGTAATTTTTTTATTTCTTTATAAAAAAATGTAAATTTTGTTTAAATAATATTATTTTCGTGAAATCTAATTAGAAATGTAGTTTTAAAATTTTTCGGACGATTACTTTTAAAATTATATCAAAAAAACGTTATTTTTTAGAAATAATGCGTTTTTCTTAAAAATCAAACAAAAACTGCTGTAACTTTTTTATTTCTTTATAAAAAAATGTAAATTTTGTTTAAATAATTTTATTTTCATGAAATCTAATTAGAAATGTAGTTTTAAAATTTTTCGGTCGATTATTTTTAAAATTATACCAAAAAAACGTTTTTCTTAAAAATCAAACTAAAACTGCTGTAACTTTTTTATTTCTTTATAAAAAAATGTAAATTTTGTTTAAATAATATTATTTTCATGAAATCTAATTAGAAATGTAGTTTTAAAATTTTTCGGACGATTACTTTTAAAATTATATCAAAAAAACGTTATTTTTTAGAAATAATGCGTTTTTCTTAAAAATCAAACAAAAACTGCTGTAACTTTTTTATTTCTTTATAAAAAAATGTAAATTTTGTTTAAATAATTTTATTTTCATGAAATCTAATTAGAAATGTAGTTTTAAAATTTTTCGGTCGATTATTTTTAAAATTATACCAAAAAAACGTTTTTCTTAAAAATCACACAAAAACTGCAGAAACTTTTTTATTTCTTTATAAAAAAATGTAAATTTTGTTTAAATATTATTTTCATGAAATCTAATTAGAAATGTAGTTTTAAAATTTTTCGGACGATTACTTTTAAAATTATATCAAAAAAACGTTATTTTTTAGAAATAATGCGTTTTTCTTAAAAATCAAACAAAAACTGCTGTAACTTTTTTATTTCTTTATAAAAAAATGTAAATTTTGTTTAAATAATTTTATTTTCATGAAATCTAATTAGAAATGTAGTTTTAAAATTTTTCGGTCGATTATTTTTAAAATTATACCAAAAAAACGTTTTTCTTAAAAATCAAACTAAAACTGCTGTAACTTTTTTATTTCTTTATAAAAAAATGTAAATTTTGTTTAAATAATATTATTTTCATGAAATCTAATTAGAAATGTAGTTTTAAAATTTTTCGGACGATTACTTTTAAAATTATATCAAAAAAACGTTATTTTTTTAGAAATAATGCGTTTTTCTTAAAAATCAAACAAAAACTGCTGTAACTTTTTTATTTCTTTATAAAAAAATGTAAATTTTGTTTAAATAATTTTATTTTCATGAAATCTAATTAGAAATGTAGTTTTAAAATTTTTCGGTCGATTATTTTTAAAATTATACCAAAAAAACATTTTTCTTAAAAATCACACAAAAACTGCAGAAACTTTTTTATTTCTTTATAAAAAAATGTAAATTTTAATTAAATAATTTTATTTTCATGAAATCTAATTAGAAATGTAGTTTTAAAATTTTTCGGACGATTACTTTTAAAATTATATCAAAAAAACGTTATTTTTTAGAAATAATGCGTTTTTCTTAAAAATCAAACAAAAACTGCTGTAACTTTTTTATTTCTTTATAAAAAAATGTAAATTTTGTTTAAATAATTTTATTTTCATGAAATCTAATTAGAAATGTAGTTTTAAAATTTTTCGGTCGATTATTTTTAAAATTATACCAAAAAAACGTTTTTCTTAAAAATCACACAAAAACTGCAGAAACTTTTTTATTTCTTTATAAAAAAATGTAAATTTTGTTTAAATAATATTATTTTCATGAAATCTAATTAGAAATGTAGTTTTAAAATTTTTCGGACGATTACTTTTAAAATTATATCAAAAAAACGTTATTTTTTAGAAATAATGCGTTTTTCTTAAAAATCAAACAAAAACTGCTGTAATTTTTTTATTTCTTTATAAAAAAATGTAAATTTTGTTTAAATAATATTATTTTCGTGAAATCTAATTAGAAATGTAGTTTTAAAATTTTTCGGACGATTACTTTTAAAATTATATCAAAAAAACGTTATTTTTTAGAAATAATGCGTTTTTCTTAAAAATCAAACAAAAACTGCTGTAACTTTTTTATTTCTTTATAAAAAAATGTAAATTTTGTTTAAATAATTTTATTTTCATGAAATCTAATTAGAAATGTAGTTTTAAAATTAATCGGTCGATTATTTTTAAAATTATACCAAAAAAACGTTTTTCTTAAAAATGACACAAAAACTGCAGAAACTTTTTTATTTCTTTATAAAAAAATGTAAATTTTGTTTAAATAATATTATTTTCATGAAATCTAATTAGAAATGTAGTTTTAAAATTTTTCGGACGATTACTTTTAAAATTATATCAAAAAAAACGTTATTTTTTAGAAATAATGCGTTTTTCTTAAAAATCAAACAAAAACTGCTGTAACTTTTTTATTTCTTTATAAAAAAATGTAAATTTTGTTTAAATAATTTTATTTTCATGAAATCTAATTAGAAATGTAGTTTTAAAATTTTTCGGTCGATTATTTTTAAAATTATACCAAAAAACGTTTTTCTTAAAAATCAAACTAAAACTGCTGTAACTTTTTTATTTCTTTATAAAAATATGTAAATTTTGTTTAAATAATATTATTTTCATGAAATCTAATTAGAAATGTAGTTTTAAAATTTTTCGGACGATTACTTTTAAAATTATATCAAAAAAACGTTATTTTTTAGAAATAATGCGTTTTTCTTAAAAATCAAACAAAAACTGCTGTAACTTTTTTATTTCTTTATAAAAAAATGTAAATTTTGTTTAAATAATTTTATTTTCATGAAATCTAATTAGAAATGTAGTTTTAAAATTTTTCGGACGATTACTTTTAAAATTATATCAAAAAAACGTTATTTTTTAGAAATAATGCGTTTTTCTTAAAAATCAAACAAAAACTGCTGTAACTTTTTTATTTCTTTATAAAAAAATGTAAATTTTGTTTAAATAATTTTATTTTCATGAAATCTAATTAGAAATGTAGTTTTAAAATTTTTCGGTCGATTATTTTTAAAATTATACCAAAAAAACGTTTTTCTTAAAAATCAAACTAAAACTGCTGTAACTTTTTTATTTCTTTATAAAAAAATGTAAATTTTGTTTAAATAATTTTATTTTCATGAAATCTAATTAGAAATGTAGTTTTAAAATTTTTCGGTCGATTATTTTTAAAATTATACCAAAAAAACGTTTTTCTTAAAAATCACACAAAAACTGCAGAAACTTTTTTATTTCTTTATAAAAAAATGTAAATTTTGTTTAAATATTATTTTCATGAAATCTAATTAGAAATGTAGTTTTAAAATTTTTCGGACGATTACTTTTAAAATTATATCAAAAAAACGTTATTTTTTAGAAATAATGCGTTTTTCTTAAAAATCAAACAAAAACTGCTGTAACTTTTTTATTTCTTTATAAAAAAATGTAAATTTTGTTTAAATAATTTTATTTTCATGAAATCTAATTAGAAATGTAGTTTTAAAATTTTTCGGTCGATTATTTTTAAAATTATACCAAAAAAACGTTTTTCTTAAAAATCAAACTAAAACTGCTGTAACTTTTTTATTTCTTTATAAAAAAATGTAAATTTTGTTTAAATAATATTATTTTCATGAAATCTAATTAGAAATGTAGTTTTAAAATTTTTCGGACGATTACTTTTAAAATTATATCAAAAAAACGTTATTTTTTTAGAAATAATGCGTTTTTCTTAAAAATCAAACAAAAACTGCTGTAACTTTTTTATTTCTTTATAAAAAAATGTAAATTTTGTTTAAATAATTTTATTTTCATGAAATCTAATTAGAAATGTAGTTTTAAAATTTTTCGGTCGATTATTTTTAAAATTATACCAAAAAAACATTTTTCTTAAAAATCACACAAAAACTGCAGAAACTTTTTTATTTCTTTATAAAAAAATGTAAATTTTAATTAAATAATTTTATTTTCATGAAATCTAATTAGAAATGTAGTTTTAAAATTTTTCGGACGATTACTTTTAAAATTATATCAAAAAAACGTTATTTTTTAGAAATAATGCGTTTTTCTTAAAAATCAAACAAAAACTGCTGTAACTTTTTTATTTCTTTATAAAAAAATGTAAATTTTGTTTAAATAATTTTATTTTCATGAAATCTAATTAGAAATGTAGCTTTAAAATTTTTCGGTCGATTATTTTTAAAATTATACCAAAAAAACGTTTTTCTTAAAAATCAAACTAAAACTGCTCTAACTTTTTTATTTCTTTATAAAAAAATGTAAATTTTGTTTAAATAATATTATTTTCATGAAATCTAATTAGAAATGTAGTTTTAAATTTTTTCGGACGATTACTTTTAAAATTATATCAAAAAAACGTTATTTTTTAGAAATAATGCGTTTTTCTTAAAAATCAAACAAAAACTGCTGTAACTTTTTTATTTCTTTATAAAAAAATGTAAATTTTGTTTAAATAATTTTATTTTCATGAAATCTAATTAGAAATGTAGTTTTAAAATTTTTCGGTCGATTATTTTTAAAATTATACCAAAAAAACGTTTTTCTTAAAAATCACACAAAAACTGCAGAAACTTTTTTATTTCTTTATAAAAAAATGTAAATTTTGTTTAAATAATTTTATTTTCATGAAATCTAATTAGAAATGTAGTTTTAAAATTTTTCGGACGATTACTTTTAAAATTATATCAAAAAAACGTTATTTTTTAGAAATAATGCGTTTTTCTTAAAAATCAAACAAAAACTGCTGTAACTTTTTTATTTCTTTATAAAAAAATGTAAATTTTGTTTAAATAATTTTATTTTCATGAAATCTAATTAGAAATGTAGTTTTAAAATTTTTCGGTCGATTATTTTTAAAATTATACCAAAAAAACGTTTTTCTTAAAAATCACACAAAAACTGCAGAAACTTTTTTATTTCTTTATAAAAAAATGTAAATTTTGTTTAAATAATATTATTTTCATGAAATCTAATTAGAAATGTAGTTTTAAAATTTTTCGGACGATTACTTTTAAAATTATATCAAAAAAACGTTATTTTTTAGAAATAATGCGTTTTTCTTAAAAATCAAACAAAAACTGCTGTAACTTTTTTATTTCTTTATAAAAAAATGTAAATTTTGTTTAAATAATTTTATTTTCATGAAATCTAATTAGAAATGTAGTTTTAAAATTTTTCGGTCGATTATTTTTAAAATTATACCAAAAAAACGTTTTTCTTAAAAATCTCACAAAAACTGCAGAAACTTTTTTATTTCTTTATAAAAAAATGTAAATTTTGTTTAAATAATATTATTTTCATGAAATCTAATTAGAAATGTAGTTTTAAAATTTTTCGGACGATTACTTTTAAAATTATATCAAAAAAACGTTATTTTTTAGAAATAATGCGTTTTTCTTAAAAATCAAACAAAAACTGCTGTAACTTTTTTATTTCTTTATAAAAAAATGTAAATTTTGTTTAAATAATTTTATTTTCATGAAATCTAATTAGAAATGTAGTTTTAAAATTTTTCGGTCGATTATTTTTAAAATTATACCAAAAAAACGTTTTTCTTAAAAATCACACAAAAACTGCAGAAACTTTTTTATTTCTTTATAAAAAAATGTAAATTTTGTTTAAATAATTTTATTTTCATGAAATCTAATTAGAAATGTAGTTTTAAAATTTTTCGGACGATTACTTTTAAAATTATATCAAAAAAACGTTATTTTTTAGAAATAATGCGTTTTTCTTAAAAATCAAACAAAAACTGCTGTAACTTTTTTATTTCTTTATAAAAAAATGTAAATTTTGTTTAAATAATTTTATTTTCATGAAATCTAATTAGAAATGTAGTTTTAAAATTTTTCGGTCGATTATTTTTAAAATTATACCAAAAAAACGTTTTTCTTAAAAATCACACAAAAACTGCAGAAACTTTTTTATTTCTTTATAAAAAAATGTAAATTTTGTTTAAATAATTTTATTTTTATGAAATCTAATTAGAAATGTAGTTTTAAAATTTTTCGGACGATTACTTTTAAAATTATATCAAAAAAACGTTATTTTTTAGAAATAATGCGTTTTTCTTAAAAATCAAACAAAAACTGCTGTAACTTTTTTATTTCTTTATAAAAAAATGTAAATTTTGTTTAAATAATTTTATTTTCATGAAATCTAATTAGAAATGTAGTTTTAAAATTTTTCGGTCGATTATTTTTAAAATTATACCAAAAAAACGTTTTTCTTAAAAATCAAACTAAAACTGCTGTAACTTTTTTATTTCTTTATAAAAAAATGTAAATTTTGTTTAAATAATATTATTTTCATGAAATCTAATTAGAAATGTAGTTTTAAAATTTTTCGGACGATTACTTTTAAAATTATATCAAAAAAACGTTATTTTTTAGAAATAATGCGTTTTTCTTAAAAATCAAACAAAAACTGCTGTAACTTTTTTATTTCTTTATAAAAAAATGTAAATTTTGTTTAAATAATTTTATTTTCATGAAATCTAATTAGAAATGTAGTTTTAAAATTTTTCGGTCGATTATTTTTAAAATTATACCAAAAAAACGTTTTTCTTAAAAATCAAACTAAAACTGCTGTAACTTTTTTATTTCTTTATAAAAAAATGTAAATTTTGTTTAAATAATATTATTTTCATGAAATCTAATTAGAAATGTAGTTTTAAAATTTTTCGGACGATTACTTTTAAAATTATATCAAAAAAACGTTATTTTTTAGAAATAATGCGTTTTTCTTAAAAATCAAACAAAAACTGCTGTAACTTTTTTATTTCTTTATAAAAAAATGTAAATTTTGTTTAAATAATTTTATTTTCATGAAATCTAATTAGAAATGTAGTTTTAAAATTTTTCGGTCGATTATTTTTAAAATTATACCAAAAAAACATTTTTCTTAAAAATCACACAAAAACTGCAGAAACTTTTTTATTTCTTTATAAAAAAATGTAAATTTTAATTAAATAATTTTATTTTCATGAAATCTAATTAGAAATGTAGTTTTAAAATTTTTCGGACGATTACTTTTAAAATTATATCAAAAAAACGTTATTTTTTAGAAATAATGCGTTTTTCTTAAAAATCAAACAAAAACTGCTGTAACTTTTTTATTTCTTTATAAAAAAATGTAAATTTTGTTTAAATAATTTTATTTTCATGAAATCTAATTAGAAATGTAGTTTTAAAATTTTTCGGTCGATTATTTTTAAAATTATACCAAAAAAACGTTTTTCTTAAAAATCAAACTAAAACTGCTGTAACTTTTTTATTTCTTTATAAAAAAATGTAAATTTTGTTTAAATAATATTATTTTCATGAAATCTAATTAGAAATGTAGTTTTAAAATTTTTCGGACGATTACTTTTAAAATTATATCAAAAAAACGTTATTTTTTAGAAATAATGCGTTTTTCTTAAAAATCAAACAAAAACTGCTGTAACTTTTTTATTTCTTTATAAAAAAATGTAAATTTTGTTTAAATAATTTTATTTTCATGAAATCTAATTAGAAATGTAGTTTTAAAATTTTTCGGTCGATTATTTTTAAAATTATACCAAAAAAACGTTTTTCTTAAAAATCAAACTAAAACTGCTGTAACTTTTTTATTTCTTTATAAAAAAATGTAAATTTTGTTTAAATAATATTATTTTCATGAAATCTAATTAGAAATGTAGTTTTAAAATTTTTCGGACGATTACTTTTAAAATTATATCAAAAAAACGTTATTTTTTAGAAATAATGCGTTTTTCTTAAAAATCAAACAAAAACTGCTGTAACTTTTTTATTTCTTTATAAAAAAATGTAAATTTTGTTTAAATAATTTTATTTTCATGAAATCTAATTAGAAATGTAGTTTTAAAATTTTTCGGTCGATTATTTTTAAAATTATACCAAAAAAACATTTTTCTTAAAAATCACACAAAAACTGCAGAAACTTTTTTATTTCTTTATAAAAAAATGTAAATTTTAATTAAATAATTTTATTTTCATGAAATCTAATTAGAAATGTAGTTTTAAAATTTTTCGGACGATTACTTTTAAAATTATATCAAAAAAACGTTATTTTTTAGAAATAATGCGTTTTTCTTAAAAATCAAACAAAAACTGCTGTAACTTTTTTATTTCTTTATAAAAAAATGTAAATTTTGTTTAAATAATATTATTTTCATGAAATCTAATTAGAAATGTAGTTTTAAAATTTTTCGGACGATTACTTTTAAAATTATATCAAAAAAACGTTATTTTTTAGAAATAATGCGTTTTTCTTAAAAATCAAACAAAAACTGCTGTAACTTTTTTATTTCTTTATAAAAAAATGTAAATTTTGTTTAAATAATTTTATTTTCATGAAATCTAATTAGAAATGTAGTTTTAAAATTTTTCGGTCGATTATTTTTAAAATTATACCAAAAAAACGTTTTTCTTAAAAATCACACAAAAACTGCAGAAACTTTTTTATTTCTTTATAAAAAAATGTAAATTTTGTTTAAATAATTTTATTTTCATGAAATCTAATTAGAAATGTAGTTTTAAAATTTTTCGGACGATTACTTTTAAAATTATATCAAAAAAACGTTATTTTTTAGAAATAATGCGTTTTTCTTAAAAATCAAACAAAAACTGCTGTAACTTTTTTATTTCTTTATAAAAAAATGTAAATTTTGTTTAAATAATTTTATTTTCATGAAATCTAATTAGAAATGTAGTTTTAAAATTTTTCGGTCGATTATTTTTAAAATTATACCAAAAAAACGTTTTTCTTAAAAATCACACAAAAACTGCAGAAACTTTTTTATTTCTTTATAAAAAAATGTAAATTTTGTTTAAATAATTTTATTTTTATGAAATCTAATTAGAAATGTAGTTTTAAAATTTTTCGGACGATTACTTTTAAAATTATATCAAAAAAACGTTATTTTTTAGAAATAATGCGTTTTTCTTAAAAATCAAACAAAAACTGCTGTAACTTTTTTATTTCTTTATAAAAAAATGTAAATTTTGTTTAAATAATTTTATTTTCATGAAATCTAATTAGAAATGTAGTTTTAAAATTTTTCGGTCGATTATTTTTAAAATTATACCAAAAAAACGTTTTTCTTAAAAATCAAACTAAAACTGCTGTAACTTTTTTATTTCTTTATAAAAAAATGTAAATTTTGTTTAAATAATATTATTTTCATGAAATCTAATTAGAAATGTAGTTTTAAAATTTTTCGGACGATTACTTTTAAATTATATCAAAAAAACGTTATTTTTTAGAAATAATGCGTTTTTCCTTAAAAATCAAACAAAAACTGCTGTAACTTTTTATTTCTTTATAAAAAAATGTAAATTTTGTTTAAATAATTTTATTTCATGAAATCTAATTAGAAATGTAGTTTTAAAATTTTTCGGTCGATTATTTTTAAAATTATACCAAAAAAACGTTTTCTTAAAAATCAACTAAAACTGCTGTAACTTTTTTATTTCTTTATAAAAAAATGTAAATTTTGTTTAAATAATATTATTTTCATGAAATCTAATTAGAAATGTAGTTTAAAATTTTCGGACGATTACTTTTAAAATTATAATCAAAAAAAC